>JACEIK010004326.1:69761-79838 GCA_018107945.1 Datura stramonium
CCATAAAAAATAAAGTCATTCCACTCGCCTAACAACTATGAGCACATTTATCATCCCGTAGGTATGCATCTTGGGCTCTCTGGACCCCTGAATATAACTGTATCTGATTCCGGAGGACTCCTATAACTGTATCTGATATCTGTATCTGTATTTGTATTTTGTGCCCTGGGCGCAAGCGCTCGACAAGGTATCTATAATGCTGATCAGCCTGCTATGGGGAATGCTACATCCCATCTTCGTCCTACTTCGAACGGCATGTCACTCCTTGGAGTGATGCATCCTCACCCTCTAGTGGGTGATTCGACATAGCTATTAACCCTGGGGCGACAAGGAAGCTCTAAGGGTGCCCACATACAACAATCAAGTCTCTACAAACAACAATAATAACAAATAGCATATAAACTGAAGCTGAGAATGATAACAACATACTTTAACGTTTTGTACTGAAATTCATATGAAAACATACTGATCCTGATAATGCTAATATTTATACTCTGGTTCTTTGCTCTGAATCTTGTATTGTAAAGTACTAAATCTGATACTGAGCTACACTGGGTCTAGAATAATATCTCGCCATCTAGAAATGCTTTACTGACTTTTATTCTTAACATGGCATAACAATAAAAACCAGACTTACTAAATTCATACTAATCTCAATTCTTGACTCCTGGAATTCTCTTCTGGAATTTACTCTATTTCACTAAGCTAGAATTACTAACTAGCCGAAGAAACTGGCTTTACATACCTCAGTTTCTGATTCCCTGGCTAACAAGCGTAATTCGGTCAATACTCCGCTATTTCTTCCAACTGCATTCATATTAATAACAATTAGGACTAAATTCAACAATATCCTAGAAGAAAACATCACTTTTAATATATATAGCCCAAACTTTTACTTATCAAAAAATGATTGATAACTCACAATTTCTCGAAAGTCCATAAGGGAGAAATACTCATTTTAGGTCTAGGAGTATATTGACACTAATTTGGAGAAATTCCACTTACCTTAGCTCGGTAGCACGACGGTTCTCCGACCGAATTTCATGAAATTAAAACCGTAGGAATGCTCCTCGTTGCTTAATACCTCACTAGCCAAGGTTATACCGAGTTTGCACTGCGTATAATGGCGTAATCGGAAGGAAATTCCTTCAAATCTCTCACGCCCTCTGTTTTCCTTCGTCCCCTCTGTTAATCTCTTGAAATTTATGTGAATTTCCTAAAAACAAACGAAGTGGGGGCTTATATAGTGGGCCTGGACACCCCTCCCCCCTTCGTGGCACGGCGCCATCGCGGAGGGGATCCCTCCGTGGTACGCTGCCATCGTAGAGGGGGTCTGCCCGGCCTCCTCTTGCGAGTGTTTGCTGCGGCGCTCGTCCGGTCTTCCCCCGGGCCTTTTTATAGCATGTGTGGCATTCTAAAACTCTTAACCAACATGCGAATAGGCCATCTACATGTCAAGAATTTACGGGGTGTAACATCCATGTTGCTTTCCTAGACCAGTTTTTGTGAGATGATGGAGTTGAAAGTAGTTGAGTTCATGAATCTAAGTAGGGGAAGAGGACGGTGTAGGAGTATGCCCTTGAGTTCACTCGTCTTTCAAATTATGCCCCAGAGTTAGTAGTTTATCAGAGGGCGCAATTGGGAATATTTGTTCATGGTATGGTGGATTATTTAGAAAAGGATTGTAGGACTGATATGCTCCATTAGGATATAAATTTCCCTCAGATAGTCTTGTACGCCCAGTAGATTGAGGTGATACATATGAGGGAGAGAGAGGCCAAGAGGGCTAGGACTGATTGTTATAGATTCTCTAACCTGAGGTCAGGTGATGGGCACCGACAGCCGACCCACCAGAGATCTTCAGCCCTAGAATCTTCAACGTTAAGTGTGACATCCAGACCTAGGCACAACCAGAGAGGATGAGCATCAGGCTCCAGGGGTCAGAGTAGTAGGCCCATAGATTCTAGCATCCCAGCTTGCCGCAGGTGTGGTCGGGGGCACACAGGTCATTGCTTGGCAGATACAGGTGTTTGCTTCAGCTATGGGAAGCCCGGGAATATTCTCAGAGATTGCTCAGCATCTAGACAGGGCATGATAGAGGCCGAGGCCCAGGTTCCAGTTCAGCAGCTCCACCCACATGCCCAGCACAACAGGGAGCATCTACTAGCACAGGTGACGTCCAACGCCAAAATAGATTATATGCCTTAGCATCCCGCCAGGAGCAGGAGGCCTGCAAGGATGTAGTCACTAGTATGTTATGAGTCTTCCATCTTGATGTATATGCATGGTTTGATCCATGGGATACCTTGTATTTTTTGACACCTTACGTGGCTGGTATTTTTGGAGTCAGTCCCGAAATCTTATTAGAACCCTTCTCAGTCTCTACCCCAGTGGGTGACAGTTGTAGCTAGACGGGTGTATAGAAGTTACCCGGTCATAGTCTTTCAGAAAATCACCTCAGTAGATATATTGGAGTTAGCCATGACCAATTCTGATGTTATCCTCTACATGGATTGGTTATTTGCATATTATGCCTCAGTTAATTGTAGAACCCGGGTAGTAGAGTTCAGATTTTTTGGTGAGCCAGTCATAGAGTTTATGGGTAGTTCAACTGTGGCTATAGATCGTTTCATTTCTTATCTTAAGGCCAGAAAGATGATCTCCAAAGGTTTTCACACCATCGATTTAGCATTAAGGATGCCATATCTGAGGACTCAACTATCCAGTCAGTCCCAGCAATATATGAGTACCCAGAAATCTTCCTAGATGATCTACCATAAATCCCTCCCAAGTGGGAGATTGATTTTGGTATTGAACTTCTTCTCGATACGCAGCTGTAACACTGCGGAAGTCGTTGAGGTCGGACGCCGAAGTTAGATGAAGCTCAGTAGAAATTTCCCTCAAAATGAGTCAGAGAATGACTCGTTAAGAGACCTAACGGGTCGTGGTCTGACCCGTGAGGAACTATAAGGAAGGGATGGAAAAGCCAAGTGGCCACGGATGACCTGACGAGTCGTCTTTCCTTGCAACGACTCGTTAGTTTGGCTGTTGGGTGGAGGATAGGATCCCAAGGTTATGTCTTAAGCAGTGTGGATGACGGAAGGAGGTGACGAGTTGTTAGGTGTGGCAATGACTCATCATGTCAGTCATTAGATAGGTTGAATAAAATTCCAGTGTACTTGATGAGTGGGTCTAGCGAGTTGTTGTGGTGAGTAACGACTTGTTATGTTGGCCGTGGGTTGAAGGATGCGAATCTGTGTAATTTTTCCAGTGTACCTAACAAGCGTGACGACGAGTCATTTGAGGTGATGACGACTCGTCACGTGATTTGTGGCTCTAGTTCCGGCAGTTTATCTAGTTTTCTCTAGAGACATGTTCGTAAACTCCTACAGTTTTAACTTCTAAACTATGTCGTTTTGGGTACTACCTTGCACGTTTTTAAGGGTTTTCCTAAGCCTAATCTCTAAATCTCTCAAAATACTCTCTCAAACCTTTCTTCCTTCCCTCTCTCAAGTTCAAGGGTTTTACCAAGGTGTTCACCAAAAGATTCAAGGAGAAGTTTCGAATGGGACTTCTTTGAAGCAAGTATGCGGGTCTTCAACAATGATATTCTTACATCCTTGTGCCCCAAAATATTTTCATTAAAAACCTGTTTTCAATTAATCTAGAAAAGCATGACCTAGGGCTTGTATGATGAGAAAATTCTTCTATATTCTTCTTTAATGCTAAAATCCTATGAAAATTTTAATTTATTTGGAATGTAAGTTAATGGGTTTCTTTGAAATGTGGATTATATGTTGGGAATGCAGAAGTGTATCATGTCCTTCATAAATTGGCTTGAGTGTTCAATGGGATTTGTTTATTACTCATTTGATTATCGTAGTAATTCATGAACATGATGAAATTGTGCAAATATTGTATGATTAATCCCTAATGACCCGATTGTGACATTGATGACTATGTTTGGAGGAGTTGGGGTTTGTAGGCTTGAGCAATTGAAAGTAAATTATGTATTATCACCATGTTTTCGATTTAATTGATTGGGTATGATTAGATAGTATTTATATTGATAGATTATGAAACTTGGGCGGATTCTAAATTGTTTTTCCTTACAAAAATTGTTTCCCAAACTTTTGAATCTAAAACGCCCATGGATGGAAAGTTCGTAAAAGAAGTGATTTATGATAAATGTGAAATGATGATTTTCCCGAAATAAGCTTACCACATTGTTTGGAGCGAAGTATCCCAAATTTTATAAATGATAGCTTGTGGTATGTTTTGAAATAAATGAAGCCATGCATCTATGATAAAGTACGAGTGGAATCTATTAATCATGCATCACCTTATGCTACATGTTGAATGAGATGAATTCAGAGTCTGGAAGGTCATGATAGTCTAATGCGCAAGGTGAATCTGTTGGATTCTCATTAGCGAGAATGTTTCCCTAGTCAGTCGGGATCCTCGTTAGCAAGAATGTTTCCCTAGTTAGTCGGGATTCTCGTTAGCAAGAATGTTTCCCTAGTCAGTCGGGATTATCGTTAGCAAGAATGTTTCCCTAGTCAGTCAGGATTCTCGTTAGCAAGAGTAGTTCCCTAGTCAGTCGGGACTCACATCCCTAGCTGTAAGACGTGCATGTTTCTCCTTAGTCGGTCGGAACTAACATCCCTAGCCAATCAGTGACTCTATGTATCAGAGCATTTTCTCCCTTTGACAGTTGGGGATTCTCGTTAGTATGAATGTTTCCCTTTGATAGTCAGGGATGCTTCCTTTGACAGTCAGGAATTTTCTTTGGACAGTCAGGAACCCTCTTGATATCAGTCACGACATCATATCTCTATATTATTTTCGATTATTACTTTTGCGCATCAGTTGATCTTATGATGATGTATGTCTTTATAATATGGTTATGTTGATACGAATATGTGAATCTTATATAAGGTTGTCGTATCTCATTTCAGTTACATTACTATTATTGTGTTTTTATACACTTCTTTTTTTTTTGTATATGCTTATGAGTTAGTTGATTATGCTTCTTGCATACACAGTATATTCCAAGTACTGACCGCACGCCTCTTGTGCTAGATAATTTCATGATATAGATTCAAGTCTTTAGGTTTCGCCGCGTGGCTGGATACGCTTCTCTCTCTCCCAGCTGCTAGTGGTGAGTCCTCATCTTCTGAGGATGTGGGTTATGTTCTTATTTTTACTATGTTTCAGTTTTTTTAAGACTTTGGGAGTTAGCTGGGGGCTTGTCCCAGTAATACATCAGTTTAGTAGAAGGCTTTCAGACTTGTCTAGACAGATTCAACGTTGTATCTATGTGTTGTGAAATTTTCCTTATGGTTTTATTAAATTCTTGATATTAACTTCCACTTATTTATGTTGTTAGTCATGTTTGATGTTAAGTGCATGCTATTATTACGCCATGGGTCGACTTGGAGCCTTTCGAGATTCCTTGTCCCGTGCTATGGCTAGGGTGTGAACTCGGGTTGTGACAACAGCTTACATCTATTACTCCTTATAGAATTGCCCCAGCTGAGCTAAAAGAGTTGAAGGAGCAGTTGAAGGACCTGTTAGATAAGGGCTTCATTAGACCAAGCAAATCCCCATGGGGTGCACCAGTTCTCTTTGTCTGAAAGAAAGATGGTTCTTTTCGTATGTGTATTGATTATTGGAAATTGAACAAGATCACCATCAAGAATAGGTATCCTCTACCCAGGATTGGTGACTTGTTTGACCAACTTTAGGGTGCCAAGTGTTTTTTGAAGATAGATCTCAGATTCGGGTACCATCAGCTCGGAGTTCGAGAGAGCGACATCCCGAAGAAAGCCTTCAGGTCACGGTATGGTAATTATGAGTTTGTAGTTATGTATTTTTGTCTAACGAATGCTCCTGCAGTTATCATGGACTTGATGAACAGGGTGTTCAATCCATACTTGGATATGTTCATGATCGTGTTCATTGATGACATCTTGATATACACTCGGAGCGAGGAGGAGCATGTCACTGATTTGAGAGTGGTGCTACAGACACTCATGGATCGCCAGTTATATGCTAAATTGAGCAAGTGCGAGTTTCGGTTGAACTCAGTGGCATTTTTGGGCCATGTGGTATCAAGTGAGGGTATAAAGGTGGACTCTCAAAGAATAGAAGCGGTGAAGAATTGGCCTAGACCGGTGAATCCTTCGGATATTCAGAGCTTTTTGGGCTTATCTTGATACTATCGAAGGTTTTTTGAGCTTTTTTCATCTATTGCAGCGCCATTGACCAATTGACCTAAAGAAGGTGAAATTCCCAATGGTCGGGGACTTGTGAGAGAAGCTTTCAGAAGCTGAAGACCCGAGTTACCTCAGCAATAGTGTTAACTCTACCGAATGGTACAGATGGGTATGTGGTGTATTGCGATGCTTCGAGAATCAGACTTCATTGTGTATTGATGCAGCAAGGCAAGGTTATAGCATATGCCTCCAGACAGCTGAAAGTTCATGAGAAGAACTACCCGACCCATGATCTTTAATTGGTGGTGGTGGTATTCGCCTTGAATATATGAAGGAATTATTTGTATGGGGTCCATGTAGATGTGTTCATGGACCATAAGAGTCTACAATACGTGTTTACCCAGAAGGACCTAAATCTATGGCAAAAGAGGTGGTTGGAGCTAGTTAAGGATTATGACATAATTTTTCTTTACCATCCGGGAAAGGCTAATGTAGTAGCAGATGCACTTAGTAGACTCTCCATGGAAAGTGTGTCCCATGTAGATGAGGGAAAGAAGGAGCTGGTGAAGGACGTGCAATCGACTTGCAAGGTTGAGAGTTCGCTTGGTATACTCGACCGATGGTGGTGTGATAGTTCAGAATGGATTAGAATCATCTTGATGAATGATGTAAAAGCTAGACAAGACGAGGATCCCATTTTGGTAAAGTTAAAGGAAACCTTTCAGAATCAGAAGGTAGAGGTCTTCTCCGAAGGGGGAGGTATGCTTCGATACTAGGGTCACTTATCTGTTTCGGGTGTTTATTATTTGAGAAATCGAATGTTGCATGAGGCTCATGCATCCAGGTATTCAATCCATCCAGGTTCCACAAAGATGTACCGTGACTTATGGAAAGTCTATTGGTAGAATGGCATAAAGAAAGACATTGCATAATTTGTAGCTAATTGTCCAAACTGTCAGCAAGTGAAGGTTGAGCATCATAGATAGGGAGGTGTGCTTCAGGATATCAGTATTCCTACTTGGAAGTGGGAAGAAATCAATATGTACTTCAACACAGGGTTGCCTCGCACTCGTCGGCAGTATGACTCCATTTGGGTGGTTGTAGACAAGTTAACCAAAGACGCTCACTTTCTACCGGTCAAAACCACATATTCAATGGAGGATTATGCGAAACTATACATCCAGGAGTTGGTTCAGTTGCATGGAATGCCCTTTTCCATCATATCAGATAGAGGTACCCAATTTACATCTCAGGTTTAGAGGTTGTTTCAAAAAGGACTTGGTACTCAGGTTAAGCTCAGTACAACATATCTTCCAGAAATAGATGATCTAGTGGAGCGGAAAATTCAAACTATCGAAGAAATGTTGAGAGCATGTATGATTGACTTCAAGGGTAGTTGGGATGATCATTTGCCTCTTACCAAGTTTGCATACAATAAAAACTACCATTCCAACATTCATATGGCTACATTTGAGGCTCTCTATGGGCGGTGGTGTAGATCGCCTATTGGTTGGTTTGATGTTGGTGAAGCTACAATGATAGGACCGATTCAGTCCATGAGTCCATGGAGAAGGTTTAGCTCAAACGGGACAGGTTGAAAATAGCTAAAAGTCACCAAAAGTCCTATGCCGATGTGAGAAGGAGGGAACTTGAGTTCGAGGTTGATGATTGGGTGTTTCTGAAGGTGTCTCTCATGAAGGGAGTGATGAGGTTTGGAAAGAAAGGAAAACTCAGTCCTCGTTATGTTGGCCCCTACCAAATTGTGAAACGGGTTGGCAAGGTGGCATATGAATTAGAGTTGCCCTCAGAATTAGCTTCCGTGCATCCTGTTTTCCATGTGTCACTCTTAAAGAAGTGTTTGGGTAATCCAACTCTAGTTGTCCCCGTGGACAGTGTCGGTGTGAAAGATAGCCTTAATTATGAAGAGGTTCCGATGGAAATACTGGATCATCAGGTTCGAAGGCTAAGAAACAAGGAGGTAGCTTCAGTTAAAGTTTTATGGAAGAATCAATATGTTGAGGGAGCTACGTCGGAAGCCAAAGTAGACACGATGGCTAGATATCCACACTTATTTTCTATCGGCTCAATTTCATCTTGAGGTATTAGTTTTTCCCTAGCACTCTATTTATTTATCATGTTAAGTTCATGTGCCCAAGTTTCCTTTATGTCAAAGTATGTATGTATGGTTTGTGAATTCAGTTCAGAAATGTAGTTCAGTTTGGAGGTAGTCAATCCATTAGTTTTTAGCATAGATGATCAGCATTTGAATAAGATGATTGCATTCTCTACTTTTCTGTATGTTTTTCAACATTCGAGGATGAATGTTCCCAAAGGGGCAGATATTGTTATACCCCGAAAGCCAAAAGATCAGACCCGAGAGTTGAAACGTAGAAAACCTGAAATTCTACACCAAGTCACAAAACGAGTCGTTCTGTGACCTGTGGGGTAAGACCACGAGTTGTGAAGTGACTTGTGGTGAAGTGTTGGGCTTGAGTTGGAGGCTTGTCATTTGGGGTCACCATGGGCATGACCATGAGTCTTCGTCAAGGCCCACGACTCATTGAGTCAGTCGTGGCCAAGGGAAAATTGAAAGGAGAAGTTTGTATGGCAGTGTACCCTACGGTTGGACCCCACAAGTCGTGGTCAAGCACCACGATTCGTTGTGGATGGTTGTGGTCAGCAAATTTATTTAAGGTTGGGCAGTTGGTCAATGAGGACCACGAGTGGTGACCACGAATCATGGTCACTAATAATGACTCGTGCAGTATCCCGTGATGAGTCCCAGGGAAATGTTGGCAGTGTACTCGACGATTGATGCCAAGAATCGTGGTCTTGGGTAACGATTCGTCTAGTCTCTCGTGGTGACTGGCAGTCAGTTATTTACTGCGAATTTAGTAAGGGCTTTTCCGTAATTCCTATGATCCTAAGGCCTAAACTACGTCGTTTTAAGCTATGAATGATGAGTTTTAAGAGGAAAAAGTTCATTTTAGGCCATTCTTACTCATGCATGCAAAGTTAGAGAGTTAGAGAGGTGATCAAGCTCATTTTTCCTTCATGTTTTCTTCAATTTTTCATAGGGCAATCAAGAAGTGGTAAAATCAGTTCTTTCCCAAGTATGTAAGGTTATGAATGGGTGATTTTGTTCACACCCTTGCCAAATCCCTCTCTAATTCAAGAAAATAAATGAGTTCATTCTGTGGGGTTTTAACCCAATGTATGAATTCTCTAAGTCAATGTCATGGGTATGATCTAAGTATGTTTTAATTGATGAATTACGATTCATGGGCAAGTTTTATCATGTTTTCAATTACTAATCATGTTTACTAGTTTTCCAAATTATGATGCCCATTCATGAAAGCTTATGAGAAGATGAGATTTCTGAAGTATGTTCATGTATGATGGATTTTTGATGAGAAAAGAATGTTTTCAATATACCTATATTATGTTCATATTTTCAAAGTGAATCAAATTAAATTCAAGTAAAGTATTGGGCAAGCCCATATGTTCCAGTATGATTTATGATTCATGTTAAATTAGCTTATCACATGGATGTGGAGTCTAGACTCCCATTTTTTACTCAGCTTGTTGTATGGTTTGAGCCAAGGCTTCTCATGTATGATTCAGATTTATATGTATTCATGATTATTCAGCTTCATCAACAGATGATGATCAACTTCTTTGAAAAACAATGGAGAGAAAATGCATATTTTTGGGAGTAGTGTCTAGCACCGAGTAGGCTAAGGGTCAGTCAACCCTACGCCTCAGAACTCTGCGCTAATGTAGGAATGATTAGATTGTATTGTGACCTCCTATGTAAGTTATCCCATTCCCCAAGTGACCGTCAGCTTGATATCGATAT
>JACEIK010004326.1:80101-92901 GCA_018107945.1 Datura stramonium
ATATCATGATTTCATAAAATAACATGCAAGCCCTACTCTCAAATTCTTATCCTGTTTTATGTTTTTACATCATGCATGTTTTAAATGATCTTTACTTATTTAAGTGGTTTTACTTACCTTGCATACTAGGTATATTCCATGTACTGACCGCATACCCTATGTTGTATCGTTTCATGATACAAGCTCCGATCTTCAGACTTAGTCCCACCACTAGCCAGCTTCGGAGTTAGCATCAGTCCCAGCGGGTGAGTCCTCATCTATCGAGGGCCCCTTTTTATTTCAATTATGATTGACTATTTTCATATTTCTGCTTTAGCGAGTTAGTTGAGATATTGTCCCATCAACTCATCAGACTTAGAGGCTTTTCAGACAATTGAATATAATCAGCTTTAGATTGGTGTGTATTTCTGATGTTATGCTTATTTCAGACTTCCGCTAAGTTTATCATGTTGATCTACTGTTTAATTGAGTTAGATGTTATGTTCATGCCATGGGTCGACTTGGAGTCCGTCGGGGTTCCTTGTTCCGTGTCTCAATCAGGGCCTATGTTCGAGTCGTGACAGGAGGCAACCTAAGTATTTTGAAGATTTTGTGTTCAGTGTGCAGGTGAAACAAAAATTGATTGATGAAAAATGCAGTGCAGGTCTGGACTACGAGCCTCAGTATGAACCGTAGCATGATGGTACGGCTCATAGTTCCATCCATACAGAGAAGCAGAGACCTAACCAGATGCAAAAGTTCATACTACGGTTGGTCATTACAAATCGTACCTTCATGGTATGAGTCATAGTACCCACCGTAGTAATAAACTATCCCAAGTGTTGATGTGCAGAATGCCTGACCTATGAGTCATGGCACCGATCGTGACATCCTGGTATGCACCGTACCAAGCACTCATAGGTCCCCAGGTACGAATGCAAGGGATGAGTCATAGGTATGGCCTACGACTCGTGGTACGAGTCTTGATGATCCAATTAAATAAAAGATTTGATCTGACCCGACTAGACTCGGATTTTAAAAAATCTCCTATAACCTGTTTAAAATCAAATATTGGTCTGTAATTTCTGACACAAACCCTCGATCAACTTCTCTCACTCTCGACTCACCTGTAACTCATGCCCCATCCATTTGAGCATAAGATTTTGCAATAAAATTACAGCATTGGATCGAATTCCTACTCCAAACCCTAAGCAAGAAAGAATTATTCAGAAACATTGCAAGAAAATTGAAAATTTTGCTCATCTCTTCTTGCTAATAATAGCTAAAAATGTATTCTGAATCCTCTACTCATGAAAATGAAGTGGAGGAACATGATTAGTATGCTATGATGATGTTATATAATGGGTTATGGAGAGAAAAATGCTCTGCAAATTTTTGTTGCTTGTGGGTATGAGTTATTGGTAAAATTAAACTGCGGGGATTGAGAGTGAATTAAGGGAGTGGTGAATTCTGAGTACCTACCCCAAAACATGTTTTCTTGTATAAATGGTTATACACAGCATGAGGGTAGGCTTCACGAGTCATCCTATGATTCGTGGTTTTAAACTACGACTTGTAAGATGATTCGTTAGGACTGTCCAAGCTTCATCTGAATAAAATTCATGGTATGGAACCTGGAATAGATCGTGATATCACACCATGAGTCGTACCAAGTGGTCATACAAAATAAATATAAAGGGTCAAATTCAAAATCAAAATCACGACCCATGATACGACTTGTAGAATCCCACTACGAATCGTGATAACGAGTCGTACCAAAAATATAGAAGGTCACATTCTCAAAAGTTCATCATATGACCATTGGTATAAATCATATCACCTTGGTACAAGTCATACAATGAGTTGTGACTATGACAAAAGGCAGTACGAGTCACAGTATGGATCATACCACCTTGGTACGCCTCCTACTGATGATCCGTAGTATGATACTAAACATGTTGTTTTTTCTTTCATTTTCTGAGATCCTATATACTAACCTCTTCTCCATAGGTACAATCACTCACAAAAGATGAGCATCCAAGGATGCCTAAGACAAGAGGGCAAGATATGAGATTGTAGCTCAGAGGGCCCTGAGATATAAGACCTCTGCATCCGAGTAGGAGAAAAATACACCTAGTGGTTTGTTAGAGGAGTATAAAGTTAACATCGATGATACTGATGAGGCCCCAAATCACTAGGGAACAGGTCAAGGATCAAGCCGTAGCCACTTAGCCACACCAGCAGATGCTCCCCAGTCTGAGGAGGGAGATGATGACAGCTTTAGGAGTCCAGCAGTGGATCAAAAGCAAAGAAGTTTCATTTGAGGCCCAAGCTGAAAAGGGTTCAGGTGCGGCCGAGTCTGAAGATAAGGCATAGGATATTGACGATCATAAGACCCACAACCAGAAAGTCATACCATCAGGTGGGGTATGTTAGGTTCTCGAGAGATTTATGAGCAAGGCAGCACCGTCATATCAAAGCTAAACCCGAGGTGAAGCATATAGGAGGAGCCGTGGATCTTAACCAGTGCCCTGAATGAGGCCAAGGAGATGAAGTGGTTGTTCGATCTATATGGTTTTTGGTGGATGGCAAGAACCCCAGACAGCTTCAGCACTGACATGGTCAGGGAGTTCTATGCTAACTACTTAGCTACTATGGAGCAGCTGACTCTAGTTAGAAAATGATCGAGCCGCCTAGATTGGAGATTGTGATGGTTTTGGGATGACCTGTTGATGTCTCAGAGTGGGCTACGTACCAAATGTTATATGGGCCAGATTATCAGGTGCCAGCCTCCACAGTAGAGTTTGATCACCGTTCCGAGGCCCTGAAAAGGGTCAAGCAGTTAGCATGGAGGAGAGGCAGAGACAGGTGAGATAGCTAGAAGGAGGATGTTTGTCACGACCTGAGTTGAGACCCCAGAGCAAGACATGGGACCTAGAGACACAAATAGCTCAAAGTGGACCCATGACATTAACATAGAGGCTAAAGAACATAAACTTGCGAAAACTGATAAATTGAACATGTTAAGCAGAAGTCTACACACATAATAATTATAAATTAAGTCAAAACTGACAAGCTGAGTTTATACATATCATCTGAAAAGCCTCTAACATAACTAATGAGCTGATGGGACAACATCCACAACTAGCTCGACAAAGTCTGTAACTAAAACAAAAAAAAGAACAACATACTAAACTGAATTTCCTCGCAAGATGAGGACTCACCAATACTGGCTAAACTGAACGGATATAGAAGTAGTACTAATGGCGCGACTGGTTCTGATCTCTCGGACTTGTATCATGAAATGATACAACATGGAGTATGCGATCATTACTTTGAATGTACTGAGTATGCAACGTAAGTAAACAGACTAATAAAACACATAAGAGTTCATAAGAGTAGTACATTTTAAAACATAAAGTGATAATCATAACATAAACATGAGGGCTCAAGGTTTCAACCCCAATTACTAGTCATAATCATAGTCATAAGAGAAACCTTGTAAAACATAATTTGAGCCAAATTATCGTAACCATGGTCATGCATAAAACATGAGGAACAATGGGAGGACTCGTCTTAACCAACATCATGATGATAGAGCTTATAGATGCACCAACTATCTCGCTCAAGTGGATAGAGCCATCCCAGGCTTGCCAGGCAAAGGACGTAAATGGCGTGATATCACTAATATGGACCCATCTAAATTCCCTGAATATAAACCTATGTTGGCGCATAGTTCTGAGACCATGGAGTTTATCTGAATGTCAGGCCTATTCGGTGCTAGACACTGCTCCCAAAAACATGCACATGAGGACTTATATAATAATCATGAAGTTATACATGAAGTTCATGGCTAGTTAAATCATAACATACTTGATCATACTTGAAACACGTGATTACCCTTGAAATAAGGGCCCGTTAGTCGGCCAAAATTATAAACTCATAAATCATAAAGAACATACATGCTTGAGAAGATCATCGTACTTGAGATTCATTAATTCATGAAGAGTACATGTAGGAAATCATATCATAAATCATAAATTTAGCCTTAGGAGAATCAACATCATAATAGAATCATAAACTTGATTTTTCATGAAACTTGCCTAATTGGGCATATATTTTCTAAGATTTAAAATAAATAATTAATAATCAAAATAGGTATAAAATCTACTCATAGATCTTAAAGTAGTCTATGAACCATGAAGGAAATTGACCCATAAATAAATCATAGAGAATTTCAAAAAATTGGGATAAAACCCATAGGATCATACACTTGAATTCATGAACTTGAGGAGATATTTGGGCATGAGAGTTAAAGGAAACTCTCATTCATGGCCCTATGTACTTGGATAAACTGATTCTTAACTTGACTTTGAAAGCCCAAGATATTTGGAAGAGAATTGGAGGATTCTAGGCTTGATCTTCAATAGAACCCTCTAATCATGCACTCATGGGAGTTGAATGAATTAGAATAGGTTAAAATCCCTTAATACAATTCTTCCATTGCTTAAAACGATGTAGTTTAGGTCTTAGGAGCTTAGGATTTACAAAAATACCCTTAATGAATTCGCAGGAAAACCGTTCTGCCAGCTGTCACGAATCGTACCATGAGTCATACAATCCTCTTAAGACTCGTGGTATCCTCCCATACTAACCAAGTCCAAAACCTCCAACCCTCTAAATATTTCCATGAATCATACAATGATCCATAAGACCATTCTATGAGTCATACTATCACCCGTACCATCAATCACTGGATATTTCCGAGTCTTGCTACGAATCCTGATCATGGGTTGTACCCACATATTATGACTCATAGTGGGTACTCGTGGTCTAGGGAACAAAATATCTGACTTGACCCATGGGTCTTCCTACGACCCACACTACTAACCTACGACTCATAGGTTTAGTCATAGTGAGGCCATAATGCAGATTTTTCTGCTCAACTCATTTCTATTTCTCTCATCTAGTCTTCGGATCTTTCGGGGTATTACAATATATCCCCCTTGGGAGTATTCATCATTGAATGTAGACTAAACATACTAAAAAATTGGGGAAGGTAACTGAAATTTCAAATACTGAACATCTGAGGCTGAAAACTAACGAAGTGACTAACTGACTCCGGACTTATATACATAACTGAACTGAATTCATGAATCACACATGCATATACTAACATAAGGGAACTGAGAGACATGAACTAGACATGAAACTAAACAGAGTACTAAGGAGAAAATTGATACCTCATGCTGGAACTAAGTCGGGAGGGAACAAATGTGGGTATCTAGCCATCATATCTACTTTGGCTTCCCATGTAGCTCCTTTAATAAGCTGATTCCTCCATAAGACTTTCACCGAAGCTAATTCTTGTTCCTCAACTTCCGAACCTGACGATCAAGGATATTAACTAGTACCACCTCATAGCTAAGGTTATCCTTCACACCTATTCTCTCCACAGGGACAACCAATTTCGGACCACTAACACACTTTTTTAACAATGATACATGGAGCCTCAAATGGAGCCATCTGAATGCTGGAGTGCTAGTTGTTGTTTTAGGAAAACATGATAAGAGGTAAATGATTATCCCAACTACCTTTTAAGTCAATCAAACATGCTCTTAACATATCTTCAAGAGTCTAAATGGTCTTCTCAACTTGACCATCTATTTGTGGGTGAAAAGTTGTGCTAAGCTTGACCTGAGAACCAAGTCCCTTCTGAAATGATCTCCAAAACTACGAGGTAAACTAAGTATCTCTATTCGAAAATGATGGACAAGGGACCTCCATGCAAACAAACTAACTCCTGAATGTACAATTTAGCATAATCCTTTATTGAGACAGTAGTTTCGATAGGTAGAAAATGGGTTGTCAATCTATCTACGACTACCCAAATGGAGTCATACTATCGACGCATGCGAGGTAATATTGTGATGAATCCATATTGATCTCTTCCTAGTTCCAAGTGGGGATACTGATGTCTTTTAGCACACCTCATGGTCTTTGATGCTTCACTTTCACTTTCTGACAATTCGAACAATTAGCCACAAACTCTGCTATGTCCTTCTTCATGTCATTCCACCAATAGACTTCTTGCAGGTCATGATACATCTTAGTGGCACCTGGGTGTATAGAATACCACAAACGGTGAGCCTCATGCAACATTCGCGCTCTCAAATTATCGACATCCAGAACATATAAACGACCCTAATATTGAAGTATACTATCTCCCCCTTGGAAGAAGACCTCTACCTTCTCATTCTAAACCGCTTCCTTCAACTTTACCAAAATAAGATCCTTATCTTGCCTTGCCTTAACCTCAGTCACCCAAGACCAACCCTACATGCATCACAATACACAATGAATCCATCTGTACCCTCACGTAGGGTCAACACTAGGGATGAAGTGACTCAAGTCTTTAACTACTGAAAACTCTTCTCACATGCATCTGACCACCGAAATTAGACTTTCTTCTAGGTCATCTTAGTCAACAATGCTGCAATGGATGAAAATCCTTCAACAAACCTCCTATAATAGCTAGTTAAATCAAAGAAATTCCTAATATCTGAAGGACTAACTGGTCTAGGCTAATTCTTTACAGCTTCTATCTTTTGAGAGTCCACCTGGACACCCTCACTTGACACCATGTAGCCCAAAAATAATACTAAGTCCAACCAAAACTCACACGTGCTGAATTTAGCAAACAACTGGCGATCCTTGAGAGTCTGCAGCACAATCCTCAAATGAGCGGCGTGTTCCTCCTGGCTTCGAGAGTATATGAGAATGTCATCTATGAAGACAATCACAAACATTTCTAAATATAGCTTTAACATCCTATTCCTCAAATCCATAAAAGTTGCAGGAGCATTCGTTAGTACAAAAGATATAATCACAAACTCATAGTGACCATATCGAGGCCGAAAAGCTGCTCTTCGAAATGTCACTCTCCCTAACTCTAAGCTGATGATACACGGATCTGAGGTCTATCTTTGAGAAGTACCTAGAACATTGAAGTTGGCAAAATAAGTCATCAATTCCGGGAAGGGGATACTGTTCTTGATTGAAACCTTGTTCAACTGCCAATAGTCAATGCACATTCGAAGGGAACCATCCTTCTTTTAGAGAAAGATAATTGGTGCATCCTACGGGGACTAGCTAGGTCTAATGAAGCCTTTATCCAAGAGATCCATCAACTGTTCTTTCAACTCCTTTAGCTCAACTGGAGCCATTCTATACGAAGGAATGAATATAGGTTGCGTATCAGAAAGAAGGTCAATACAAAACTCAATCTCCCGCTTGGGAAGGATGCCTGGTAGATCATCTGGGAAGACCTCGAGATACTCACACACTATAGGAACTGACTGGAGAGCTAGATTTTCGAATGTTTCATCCTTAACCCGACCTAGATGGTAAATACAACCATTGGAAACCATCTTTCTTGCTTTAAAATAGGAAACAAAGCGACCTACAGGCACAACTAAACTACCTTTCCATTCTAGGACTAGATCACATGGAAACAAGAATTCTGCCGGACGGGTTCTACAATTCACTAAGGGATAGCATGCATGAAATAAATCCATACCAAAGATAACATCCAAATCAATCATGTCTAACTCTACCAGATCAGCTGAGGTAACTTTTTGAGGACTGTGACAGGGCAATTTCTATATGCCCGTCAAGCTATAACTGAGTCACCGATAGGAGTAGAGACTGAAAAGGGTTGTAATAGGATTTTGGAACTAACTCTAAAACTAATGGAAACATAAGGAGTCACAAAGGATAAAGTAGCTGCTTGATCTAACAATGCATACACATCAAGATGAAATACTCGCAATATACCAATGACTACATCTGGAGACACCTCCTGCTCTTAATGTTATGAGAGGGCATAAAACTTGTTCTAACGTTGTCCACCACGTGTACTAGTGGATGCACCCTTTTGGGAAGGACGTGTTGCTGGAGCTGATGCTGAACTGGTAGTCTAGGCATGACCTCTATTATCACCCTGTCTAGCCAAAGGACACTCCCTGCGCATGTGCTTGGGTTTCCCACACCTGAAGCAAACATCTTATCCGACTAGGCACTCTCCTAGTTGGTTCTTACCACATTTTCCATAGACTGGGAAAGTGTGCTCTACTGGTGTGTCGCTCTGTCCCCTTGAACTTGATGCCCTACTCCTCCGATCACCCTAAGGTTTTGATGGGACACTGGCTGATGACGGCGTCTAGGACGATGACCTCTATTAGGACTATTGACAATGCCTTCCACTGGACCTCTGCTGGGAAAACCCAAAGCTTCCTGTCCTGGCCCTCTTGGCCTCTCTCTCCATTTTCCTCATCTGATCCACCTCAAACTTCTAGGCGTATATCACCAATCAGGAGAAATCAAGATCACTGTTCAAAATTGCGGTCCTAGACTCCTTGACCAGCGAATCTGACACCCTATACACAAACCTATTCATGCGAGCTCTCTGACCTACCACCATCTTCGGTGCATATTTGGACACCCGGGTGAACTCCAAGGTGTTCTCTTAGATAGACATATCATTTTGCCTCAAGTTGATGAACTCTGCTGCCTTTGCCTCCCTCAGCTTCCTAGGGAAGAATCTATCTAAGAAGGCTATCATGAACTCCTCCCAGCTCACAGGAATTGTTCCCACTACTCTACCGTCCTTCCACTGATAGTACCAAATATAAGCAACCCCCTTCAGCTGATAGGAGGCTTGTTCTATGCTCTCTTCTCCGGTCACCCCCATAATCTTGGTGCAGGGTTTGCAGATGCTTATCCCTATTTATATCTTCATGACCATTTTTGTTCCCCCTTTCTTCTTCCATTCATACGGTGTGGAGGAATTATTCAGCAAAAGTGTATAGCAACAAGTTAGAAGGATAGAGAGATACATCATCGCACGACATAGATCATGAAAGAAGGGAAATTTCCTATGACATCTTGTACCTCTCCCTCATAAGTGTGGTGTGCTTCACACCCATGGAAGAGACTCTACTTAACGTGGGTTTCAGACACCCTAGGACACTCTGAACCTATTGCTCTGATACAAAGTTTGTCACGACCCAAACTGAGATCCTAGACTGAGACACGAGACTGTATCATGAAATAATATAGCATAGAGTATATGGTTAGTACTTTGAATGTACTGAGTATGAAAGTTAAGTAAAGCGAACTAATAAAATACTTAAGATTTCATAAGATTAATACATTTCAAAACATGTACAATTAATCATAACATAAACGCGAGGGCTCAAGATTTTTAAAAACCATTCACAAAACTAGTCATAATCGTAATCGTAAGAGTAACCTTGTTAAACATAACTTGAGTCAACATTATCATAATCATGGTCATGCATAAAACATGAGGAACAATGAGAGGACTCGTCTTAATCGACACCATCATGATACAGCTTACATGATGTCCCAATTATCTGGCTCAAGTGGGCAGAGCCGTCCCAAGCTTGCCAGACAAAGTACGTCAATGGACTAATATCACATATACGGAACCACCTAGAGTCCATGAATGTAAACATACACTGGCGCGCAGTTGTGAGACCAAGGAGTTTACTTGAATGCCAGGCCTACTCAGTACTAGACACTTCTAAAATCATGCACATGAGGGATCATGTAATAATCATGAATTCATACATGAAGACTTGGCTAGTTAAATCATAACATACTTGATAATACTTGAAATATGTGATTAGTCATGAAATAAGGGCCCTTTAGTCGTCCAAAATCATAAACTCATAAATCATGAAAAACATGCATGCTTGAGAAGATCACCATTCTTGAGATTCATAAATTCATGAAGAGTAAATGTAGGAAATCATATCATAAATCATAAATTTTTGCTTAGGAGAATCAACATCATAATAAAATCGTAAACTTTGACATTTCATGAAACTTACATAATTGGGTATAAATTTTCTAAAATTTGAAATCATGAATTAATAATCAAAATAGGTATAAAATCTGTCAATAGATCTTAAAATATGCTTTGAACCATGAAGGTAATTGACCCATAAATAAATATAGAGAATTTCATGAAATTGGGATGAAACCCCATAGGATTATACACTTGAATCGGTGAACATGAGGAGAAATTTGGAAATGAGAGTGAAAGGAAACTCCCTAGGTACCAGGGCAAATTTATTCTTAACTTTAATTTGAAAGCCCAAGAGATTTGGAGGAGAACTGGAGGATTCAAGGCTTGGTATTCAATGGAACCCTCTAAACTTGAATTCATGGGAGTTAAATGAATTAGAATAGGTAAAACTCCCCTAATACACTTCTTCCAGGGCTTAAAATAACATAGTTTAGGGCTTAGCAGCTTTGGATTTATGAAAATACCCTTAATGAATTCGCAGGAAAACTATTCTGTCAGCTTTCACGAATCGTACCACGAGTTATACAATCCTCTTAAAACTCGTGGTATCCTCCCGTACTAACAAAGTCCAAAACCTCCAACCCTCTTAATATTTCCATGAATCTTACTATGATCCGTAACACCATGCTACATGTCGTACCATCACCCATACCATCAATCACTGGATAACTCCAAAGACTTGCTACGACTCTTGATCATGGGTTGTACCCACATACTAAGACTCATAGTGGGGACTCATGGTCTGGGGAATAAAATCTCTGACCTGACCCACTGGTCTTCCTACGACCCATATTACTAACCTACGACTGGTAGGTTGATTTGTACTGAGGCAAAAATGTAGATTTTTCTGCTGAATTCATTGTCATTTGTCTCATCTAGTCTTAGGAACTTTCGGGGTATTACAATATGGATTCGGTGACTAGTGGATAGAAGGTCACCAAAAAGTCTCTTAATTTCATAGCAAAGTCCTGCTGGACATTAGTTTGCCACAGGTTTGCACCAATGGTGAATGATAAGCACCAACAGAGTAGCATTGGTGGTGAGCATCATATCTGTGTATGTTATTAACATCACAAGGGTTATAGTAGAGGATATTTATAATTGAGCTCTAGCCTTAAGCACTACAATTCCATTACCGAGTCTCTTATTTAGGCTCTGTAGAGAGTAGGTGTTTGGGTGACAGTAGAGATAGATGCCAGAGATGAAGGTACACAGACTCCTGAAATCAGTTTGCTACGGGATTAGATAAACCTAGTGAACTGGGTTAGAGAACCAGTAGTAGTCCAGACCTCACAATTAGCAGAGAGCGAGCAGGTAGATGCCCCCACTTCAGTTGATCAGAGTTAGATGCCAGCTACTGAAATCGGCCACACAGTAGCTGCCCCCAGTACTTTCTCCACTCCGCCAATAGCCCCATCAGAGCAGATCCCAGCCGAATACATACTTGTGCTTCAAGATTTTTTGCAAAAACTGGCCAAGAGGTTGACCTTGACTAAGAAAAAGGTTAATGTAATGATAAAGCAGGTCATGCCTCAGGTCAAGGCTAAGATTGAGGAGGTAGCTAGAGGGTTGCATAGTCGAATTAACAACTTTGAGGTATGGCTCAATGAGGGATTAGCTGAGTAGCCGGATGTACGGAGTCTACAGAATGAGCTCGGGTCAATTAAGAGTTAAATAGACAATTTGTCATCCCCATAGCAAGCCTTATTACCAGCCCCCGCCATTCCACTATTTGAGGACGAGCCCAATGAGGAGTTTAACTCAGGGGCCTTTTGAAGTAATGAGTCGGTTGGAGGAGATAGAGGAAAGAGGAAATCTGCGGAGGTAGTTGATGAGGAGACCTTGTTACACCTCGTAAGATTCCCAGCATGTAGTTGGCCTACTCGCACGTTAGTTAAGCATATTTGAAAGTCATACGTGCTAGGAAAAGGCCGGGGAAGAGATTGGACAAATATCCTGTCGAACCACCGTGGAAGGCGCCGGGGCAGAGCCCCTCCGCGATGGCGCCGTATCACGGAGGCGGGGCCACCGCGTTGGCTCCGTGACACGTTGGGCCTGTCCAGGCCCAAGTATATAAAGCCCCNGTTACAGAAGAACTGGCCTACGAAGAGGTTCCAGTAGCTATCTTAGACAGACAGATTCGCAGATTGAGAACTAAAGATATTGCGTCTGTCAAAGTATTGTCGCGTAACAAGAACCGAGAGGAGATGACGTGGGAGGCAAAGGAAGACATGAAAGCTAGATATCCTCACTTGTTCCAGGCCTAGTTAGGCCACAGGTATGTTAGTATTGTTACCTATGCAGTGCCTTATAGTTGTATATGTATAAATGAGATAGATTGATGTTTAGCTATCAAATGAATCCTATAGTATTGTGTGGAGTACTTGTATTGGACTTTTCTGCGTTTCAGGTTTTTGGGATAGTCCATATTACAGGGGAAACTCTGCCAAAATTTTTCGAAGAAATAAGTTAAAATGAGTTGAGAAGTCCTCTAGATAGTAGTTTTCATTCGAGGATGAATGTTCTTAAGGGGGGGAGAATGTTACACCCCATAAGATTCCCGGCACTTAGATGGCCTATTCGCGTGTTGGTTAAGCATATTTAAAAGTCATACGTGCTAGAAAAAGGCCCAGGAAAAGATCGGACGTGAAACCTGTCGAACCATCACGGAAGGAGTCGGGGTAGAGCCCCCCCGCGATGGCACCGTGTCACGGAGGCGGGGCCACCGCGTTGGCTCCGTTACATGTTGGGCCTGTCCAGGCCCAAGTATATAAAGCCCCGACTTCGGTTTTTAAGTTCATTACTCATGTTATAATTTCCAGAAATGTGAGAGAACAGAGAGAGACGAAGAGGGTAATTAAATTATCGTCCGATTACGCTGCCAAACGTAGTCCAAATCCAAATTAACCTCAGGTACCGAGGTATT
>JACEIK010004326.1:103517-137039 GCA_018107945.1 Datura stramonium
GACTTCATTAGCTGTGAGGGTACATGGGTTGTGTTGCATTTTGCCAATTTTCTATGTAAATAGCATTGTGATAGCTCATTTGTTTGTTAATAGTTAGATGCCGTTTTTGGATCCCTTTGTGTCATGAGTTGTAGTGGCATGTGTACATAATAGTCATGGTATTAAATGTTGGAAGAAAAGAGGGTCAATTCTTGATAGTGAGCATGTGTGCAAATTTTGGTGTTGTTGGCTGTAGGTCTTCTGTTTTACTTTCTAGTTAAGAGTCGTGTTATAGTAGTGATTTTGTTTTCCTGAGGACTACAAAAGTTCTAAGTTAAGGGTATTGATGTTCCATCGTTTTGCAGAACTTTCTACACTTAAAATATAGGAAATATGCTTGTACTTGGTGTGTTTATAAAGATATGAGGTGCTTTTACCTTGTTTTCAAGGAAATCAGGTCCGAGAATTGGATAATGGAAAAGGAGCAGAAAAATTGTAGAAAATTGACAGGTTGCAGGTCTTAGTATGAACCATACCATTCTGGTATGAGCCATACCTAGCACCCATAGTTGAAACTTCAGAGAAATTGTACAAGTGTTGGGGCTTCCGTACGACTAATGGTACGAGCCATGCCAATGAGTCATGAAAAACTTTAGAGGATATGCACTTGCAGAAGCTCCTAGTATGAGTGGAAGCCATGAATCATGATGACAGCATATGAGCCATACCAAGGAGTCATGATAAACTTCAGAGAACCATGTCAACTAGAAGATTTCACGAGTCGTAGCACCAAGGTACGGACCATACCAAGGACTCATGGTGAGATTTAGAGGATGCCAGATTTCAGATGTTCAGACCATGACAGGCACTTACGACTCATAGTGGTATTTTACGAGTCGTACCAATCTCTAGGATTTGACAGATTCAAATGTTGCATTTCATACTAAAAACAAAAGCCACGACTCGTAGCATCACGCTATGACTCGTAGGACAAAGCGGCAGAAGTTTCCCTATAAAATTAGGAAAGGTTTTTTTTAATTGTATAAATACATTTAGGTTAATTTATTTTACAGAGGCTGATACTTTTGACTTTTATTCATAGTTTTTGGATTTCCTAAGTTCTTGAAGAGAAAATACTTGATTACTTGGACATAATTCATCATTGATCTTGGATTTTTGACAAGTGATTGTGCAATTGACACTTGGGTTCTTCTTTCATTATTATTGTAAGTCTGCAATTATGTTTTTTCCATAGAATTTGATTTCATTCCACAATTATGAATAGTTAAATCTTCCACAACTATGGTTGTGGGAACTATGTTGGAATAATAAACTAGGGTTAACACAGAGTGATTCTAAACCAATACATTTTCCTGTTTTTTTCTTTTCTTCATGTTTAAGGTTTCTTAATGGTGCGCAATGTAGGACTAGCCTGAGTTCTCTTCTTTATTGAACCTAGATAAGTAGATAATAGGAAAAGAAAAGAACAACAAAGCCTTGAAATTGAGTTCCATCGAATAGCTTGAGCTGCGGTATAGAAGTGTTAGTTTGGAACTATTGATAAAGCTTAAAGTCAAATTGCTCATGAGAACTAATACAGTGATTGAGTAGAGTCATCTAATAGGGATGAATTCGTCATTTAGATGAGCATAATTTATCAGTTCTACAGGCTAAGTATTGGGATAGGTCACGAGTGTAACAATCTGACCTAGTTAGAAAGCCGTGGGGATCACTTTCCTAGTTGATTTCATAACTATTGATCACAACTCCATTTCAAAATACAGTTACTTGATTTAAAATCACCCCTTTAGGAAATAATTGAACTAAAAATGTGAATACTAGAATTAGTTTGAATCTTGACCATATTCCCTGTGGGATCGAGCCCAACCTTAGTTGGGTTCTTTATTGACAACATTCGCATTATACATCTTTAGGGGTGTAATTTAAGCATTATCACCATCCATCTTCGTCACCTCAGGTTAAGGTTCCTCTGGGTGAACACATGTTGCAACCTGCGATGGTTTGTGAACACCTTACACTAGGCCCCATAGAGGTAGTGGCTCTAAACTTTTAGAGCAAACACCAATGTTTCCAAATCTAAGTCAAGCATAGGGTAGTTCTTCTCATCCACCTTCAGCTTCCTGGAAGCATAGGTAAGGACCTATTTATCCTGCATTAAAACATCACCCAAACTAGATCGTGACGCATCACTATAAACCACAAAATCCTTACCCTCCACCGGCAATGCTAAGATCAGGGTTTTAGTCACTAGGGTCTTGAGCTTTTGGACACTCTCCTGAAATTCATCATACCATTAAAAGGGTACATCTTTTTGAGTTAACCTGGTCAACTAGGATGCAATAGCGGCGAATCCTTTTATAAACCAGTAGTAGTAACTCACCAATCCCACAAAACCACGAACTTCAGTCACTGATATGGGCCTAGTGCAATTCCTAAAAAGCTCCACCTTATACGGGTCAACTATAATCCCTTTCATTGAGACCACATGTCCTAAAAATAATACCGACGTCAACCAAAACTCACACTTTGAAAATTTTGCATACAACTACATTTATCTCAGCAACTCCAAAATAATACTCAGGTGATTTTCATGCTCTCCTTTGCTCTTTGAATATACCAGTATATCATTAATAAATACAATTGCAAAGGAATCCAAGAAAGGCTTAAACACACTATTCATCAAGCTCGTGAAAGAAGCTGGAGCATTATTAAGTCCAAACAACATGACTAAGAACTCAAAGTGCCCATACTTGGTCCGAAAAAGCCGTCTTTGGAATCTCCTCAGCACAAATATTCATCTAGTGATAACCTGACCTCAAATCAATTTTTGAAAACACAGAAGCTCCCTAAAGTTGATCAAATAGGTCATATATCTAGGGAAAAGGATACTTATTTTATATGGTAACGTTGTTCAACTGATGGTAGTCAATTAACATTCACGTACTTCCATCCTTTATCTTAACAAATAACACAAGAGCACCCCATGGGGATGTCACCACCCGAGTCTGCACCCTGGACAAGACAAAGTACCTGGAACCATGAATGGCTCCAAGCTAACCCATGGCATCGCATATTTCTAGCATAATATAACTCATAAAGAAAACTGAGCGGAAGCTAATAGAAATGTACAACATCCATGTATGGATAATAAGATAATTCGATAAAGGAACACTGAGTCACAATGTTGAATATACTAACTCTATGTCTAAGAGCCTTTACTAACTGATGAGCTGCTGGGACATGTCCAACTAACTCCAAAATTTGAAAACTAAAGCAAGACAAAGCACTGAATAAAAGAAAACAACTCTAGTCCTCGAAAGATGAGGACTCACCACTGCTAGTTGATCAGTTCCCGAAACGTGTCTAGCCATGGGGATGAGTCTGAATAACTAGATCTATATCATAAAACAATATAAAACAAAGAGTATGCGTTCAGTACTTTGAATATACTGAGTATATGGGATATGCACTGAATTTTAAAACATGCTAGAAATTTGGGAAAGACTATACACTATATATATAACTGAATGCATAAGCTGAGGTAAAGTATAACGATCCTACCTGAGATGCATAAATACTAATATGACATGCTAGTCTGAAAAGAGTTAATGAAAATACGGCTAAAATTGTTTTTTTAGGGTCATGTACATGTACTGAAAACAGAATCTGTAATCATAAACTGAAAACTGTAACTGACACAAAATGTACTAAACCAAATTTGAAACTATACTGTTGTAGAGTCTATTAGCCGACAAACTTCAATGTTAGCCTCATGGAACTCGACCAATTATCCTAGTTGGAAAGGTATTCGTACCTTGCCAAGGGTGAGAACTTTGACTGGTGGGATATCACTCGTGAACTCAGGGAGGCAATCTCAACTAATGATGACCCCTACATATTCCCATTGAGGCGAGGGAGACACTCTTACTACCGAGGATGTCGTATTCCTCAAGCTAAGGGAAACATTCTCCACTATCGAGAATCCCTTGTCCTACGGTGGCACATAGTTTTGAGACCCAGGTACACTAGAACCCCCCGGCCTACTCAGTGACAAGTACTACTCCCACCTAAACATAAGGATTTATATAAACTGATAATCTGTAGTTGATGTCCTAAGACTAGTCGGAACCACATTATCTAACAAGGATCCCAAGAGCCTAAAGGACTATAAAAATGCTTATTTTTAGGGCTCAAAACTGATGTTCTAAGACTAGTTAGGTCTACTTTATAACTAGCAGAGGACTGAGAGTCTAAAGAACCATAAACATACTGAACATATTAAATTCATGAAAATCATAGACTCAAATTATAGTGTAAATCATGCATACTGAGATAATGGTAGAATTATATATTCAAAACAGACCATATATTTTGAATACAATGCTAAATCATGGGCTGAATCTTAGGAATCATGCTAGTTGATGTTGCCCAAGTGCACGAGGTCGTCAAGTAATATAGGACAGTGAAGTCCCGATTATCGATCCCTCAGAGACTTGTCAGATTAATAGCTCAAGGTTAACACTTTATATCACTATTCTAATAAAATAAGTAAAAATGAGGAATGGTTCGGGAGTTAAACCACTAAACTTGAAAAGTAAATTTAACTAAAGAATTGAATGCTTTTCAAAAATGTTTGAATTCAACTGATGATAGAATATAGGGTCTTGGCACTTTCGCTTCAGGTTGAGTTCTAATACTTGAATATGCTAGACTAATTCTTCCTAATGTTTATAGTTGTAAGTTACTATCTCATTTCTTGCCATTTTCCCGAACATCCAAGAACTATCCAATGAACCCTAATGCCTATATCCCTATGGTAGTAGGAGAAGCATGAGACGACGGATGTGGCTACTATGGAACCAATAGGGTTAAAAGTAAGTGTAGGACGGGTTTCAAAGACCCTTGAACCGATATATTTTGTTGTCGAGGATATGAATATACCCTTCAATGACCCTTGAACCATGGGTTCAAGGATAGATTTTGTTGTCGAGGATAGGAATATACACTTCAACTCTATTCTACACTTACTTTTAACCCTTTTGATTTCATCTCCCAAGTTCAACCAAAAGCCAATAGATATATTCGTAAGGTGATCAAGCTAATGAATAAGCAATTAACATAAGTATAAACAACCTTTAAGAAGAATTAAGAACTAGGATAAACAAACTTTCAAACTTCAAACATCTGCTATGACCAAAATTCTAGAACAAGAGTTTAGCTACTCATGTTAAAGTGGAAAACTAAAGAATTCATCATTCCAATCAAAAAAAAGCTAAAGAAGAAACCTAGAAAATGAACTTGTCTCTTCCTCCAAGAACTGTGTACAAACTGATCAATACGATGAATGATTCCTAACAAAATTCCCTAGATGTTGTATTTATAAGCATGGGATCCAATGAGGCTTTTTACATTGAGAAATGCAGCTTTTAAACTTGAAAATTTATCCCAGAATAGGCCTGGCGCGCCACACATTCTACAACACCAGAATTTTGACTAGAAATTTTTCTGAAGTTTGCCCTCTGGCGCGCCACTCCATCCAACGCACCGAGGTGTTAGTCAAATTTTCTGAAGTTTTGAGTCTGGCGTGCCACTCCACTCACTATACCAAACTGTTGGAAAAATTTCCTAAGTCCAAAATGCTTCTGGCACGCAACTCCACTTATCTCACAAAGATGTTGAGCAAACATTTCTCTGAATTTGAGGCCCTGGCACACCACGCCACCCATTGTACCAACTTGAGCATAATTTTCTCTAATGTTTGGGGTATGGCACACCACACCAGCTATCTCTCTAGGACAACTTTTGCAAACTCTTCTTCCTTCACACCTTGGATCATTTTAGAGTACTTTTTCTTTGGTTTCTTGCCCAAAATAATCTAAAAGCACTTGTTAGCTCATAAAACACACATAAATATGAATTCATGCATTTTATTAGGATAATGTACTCAAAAAAAAGGAAAAACATTGGTTAAAATATGGCAAATGGGCATAAGAATTTGTCCAATATCACCACCCCACATTTAAACCATTGTTCGTCCTCTATCAATCCTTACATACGTGCATGAACATCATTTCTCACCACTTGTTACCCCATCAATCCTTACTCAGGCAGCTAGCACAGAGCACATGCATCAGTGGTTCATCAATTTATACGAATCACATCAAGAACACACAGAAGTTTTCACATTCAAGAATACATAGCCTATAATAATTAACTCGCCTTTTTAAAACAGGGCCAACATGATTAAGTATGAAAAATGCAACACATACTACACTGAATTTGATAATCTTATGCCATCATTTATTTAGTGATGTTCCTTCTCTCATGTTATCAATCAAAGCTTGGAACACAATAAGCAAGAAACACTCACTATCAGAAATGATGTATCATACACATGCAACATATCATAAGTTTGCCACTCATGTACATTTAGAATACTTGGTTGCTTCAACAAAAGTAAGATCATACGTACTTTTCTTAGTTGTAATGTCGGCTAAGGGACGGGTAAGAATGATGTTTCTTTAGTAGTGACTATCAGTCCTAAGCACTTTGAGACTTTTTTTTCTTTTTTTTCGTGTCCACCTCTTTGTCTTACTGCTTACCTTTTTCTTTCACCAATTCCCTTCTCTTTTCTCATGCCCGTTACTACTTGAATGCTAGTTTCTACTCATAAGTTCACAAGAATGATAAACTATTAAACTCTTTTCATTTATGTTCTAGCAGCGAGTAGCCAACATCTTTTTGTGGGCACTCTTCTATTTTATCTTCTTATCATCCACACATTTTTTCTTTCTTTCCTTCCCCTGACTCTTTCTACCTAAGTGGACCCTCATTCTTAATTCTCAAAGTGCATTAGACTATCTTTGGATCAAAACTTCTGAAGGTCTCAGAACAAAAAGGGAATAGGATTCTTTTGTGACTAAGATGAAAATTATGGAATATGGCTCAAAGGGGTTAACTGGGGATAGTGTTAAGGAAAGTACAACAACAACGGATAAAATGGGTTTTTCAAAGAAACACCTTAATCACATCTTATCTTACTGGTACCTAGCTTCCTATGCAAAGTTAGAAAAGTTTTAGATGCTACATTTTGTACAAAACACTATATTTAATGCTCACCTCTCATGGCATCATGATGTTAGTCGGTTTCCTATGGCTACATATCCACACAATCAAGTTAAATGAGACTATCATTATTAAGCCCTAAGAGTATTTTTCTTTGAGTCAAAATAAAGAACCTATGTGTCTCTCATGGATTTTTACTTCTTATGCATTCAAGATTACCACTCTATTGCCTCTAGCTTAGCTTCTAAGTGGAATATAAAACAGCACACAACTAGTAGTTTGACTCCATCCCAAAAAATGAAAAAATAATTTTGACTAATTTTCCTTAAGATGGTCATCATCAATCTATCATCGGCAAGGGTCACTACCACTATGACGACACTAAAAAAATACTCTCAATTAACAAAACAAATTAAGTAGAGACGATCACATAACAAGTAACAAGGCATGATTAGTGTCACAGTCATCACAATTACTAGCTATTACAGACCATGGTTTTATCAATCACAAATCAGCTACCAACAAAGAGAATTGCAAAGAGAATGACAATTAATGCTACAGGCCACTACAGATTTAGCAAAGAAGGAATAAATAGGAAATCTATTTCCTTCACCCTACACTTATACAGTGCACTATCCCTAGTGCGCTCATAAACATATCAAGTAGGGAGACAAAAAGAACTTTCTGGGCCTCTAAGCACAATCGTCATCATCAGGATTATACTTCTGATCATCATCATCATCCTCATCCTCACCATCAACCTGCATGGCTCCAGTGGTGGTATCATCCATCTCATCCTCATTGTTATCTGCCTTTACAAAACTAAATGCATTAGAAAGATGGGTTGCCTCCCACTAAGAACCTTATTTAACATCTTGGAATGATGCAAGACTACTCAATCCTCTTGCAAGGAAATTAAAGTCTTCCTCCTGTCAAGATCATCTTCATAATAGTGTTTCACCCTTTGGCCATTATCTAAAAAGGTTCTGTCTGACTCCAAATGCTTCAACTCTACTACACCATGCGGAGTCACATTTAGCATCTCAAAAGGACCAGACCACTTTGATCTCAACTTTCCCCGAAACAGCTTCAACCTTGAATTATATAGTAAGAACAACTGCCCTGCTTGAAACTCACAGTGTTGAATGCATTTATCATGCAATCTCTTGGTCCGCTCCTTATACATTTTGTCATTTTCATATGCACTGAAATAAAACTCCTCAAGCTCATGGAGCTGCAGTAATGTTTTCTCCCCAACGGCTTCCATATCCATATTCAGCCTTTTATGTCCCATTAAGCTCTGTGTCCTAGCTCAGCTGGCAAAGGACATGCTTTCCCAAAAAGTAACCTATATGGTGAAGTACCAATAGGGGTTTTGAAAGTAGTCATGTAGGCCCACAGCACATTATCTTACTTGCCAATCCAGTCTTTCTTATTTTTGCTTATAGTCTTATCAAGAATTCATTTGATCTCTCAATTTGACATTTCCACCTGTCCACTAGTCTGCAGGAGATATGTTGTTTCTACTTTGTGCTTCACATTTTACTTTGCTAACAATTTATTAAAATGCTAGTGGTAAAAGTGCTTACCTTCATCACTGCTGATGGCCCAGGGCTTGCCAAAATGAGTGAAGTATTTTTCTTCAGGAACCTGCTTACAGCCTTTGCATCATTTGTGGGTAGGGCTGCAGCCTCCACCCATTTCAACACATGATCTACAGCTACCAAGATGTATCTGTTACCTTTTGATGGGATGAATGGGCACATGAAATTAATTCCCCAGCAGTCAAATATTTCCACCTCCATAATGCCTCTTTGGAGCATCTCCTATCTCTTTGATATATTCCTTGTTCTCTGACAATTGTCACAAGATTTTGTGAACGAGTATGCATCTTGAACAAGGTAGGCCAATAAAATCCATCTTGCAGGACCTTTGAAGCGGTTCTATCTCCGCTGTAATATCATCCGTAAAGTGAAGAATGACAACTTTTCAGAATTTGGTGCACTTCTACTTTAGGAGCACATCTTCAGACCAGCTAAACTAGCCCTACTTTGTACAAAAATGACTCATCCCATATGTAAAATATACTGTCATGAAGAAGTCCCTTTTCTTGTCTAAAGTTGTGGAGTGGATATACACCACTAACCAAGAGGTTCACTATGTCAGCATACCATGGAAGCTCAGGAGAGGTCACAACAAATAACTATTCATCAGGGAAGGTCTCAATGATTTTGACTTTGTAATCAACATGCTTTTTATCCTCCATCCGAAAAAGATGATTTGCTACCTGATTCTCTGTGCCTTTACGGTCTTTGATCTCAATATCAAATTCTTGGAGTAGCAGTATCCACCTAATGAGCCTAGGTTTAGCATGGTTAATGTGCACTACCACCTTTGTCCCTACTATGTAGGCTATAAATTTATCAAAGGCATACACTACAGCCAACAACTCCTTTTTAGTCACGGTGTAGTTTTTCTGAGCCGCACTAATGATTTTCTTGCATAATAGATGGTCCGAAATCTCTTTCGTCTGGTCTTCCCCAAAACAGCTCCTATAGAAAAATCACTGGCATCACACATCACTATGAATGACAATGAAAATTCTAGAGATAATAATTGTAGCTGTTATCAACCTGTGCTTCAGNTTTTACAAAAGATTTTTGCGTTTAGCTATGAATGACAATGAAAATTCTAGAGATAATAATTGTAGCTGTTATCAACCTGTGCTTCAGAGTATTGAAAGCCTGCACACATTCTTCATTGAACTCAAACTTCACATCTTTTTCCAAAAGTTTGCACATTAGGCTGGCTATTTTGGAGAAGTCTATAATGAACCTCTTAAAAATACAGCATGTCCCAAGAAACTGCGACTCCTTTTACGGAGATAGGGGTGGCAGCTTCTCAATGGCTTCAATCTCAGCCCTATTGACCTTAATACCATATTTTGACATTTTGTGACCCAGGACTATCCCTTCAAGTATCATAAAATGGGTTTTCCTAGTTCAGCACAAGATTGTTCTCCTCATATTTGGCGCATACCACATCCAAATGATTCAAACAGTCACCAAAATCACTTCCATATACTGAGAAGTCATCCATGAACACTTCAATGAATCTCTCTACCATGTCTGTGAAAATAGCTAGCATGCACCTCTAAAATGTTCATAGAGCATTACATAGTCCAAATGGCATCCTTCAAAATGCGAAGGTGCCAAAAGGACGACTGAACATAGTATTCTCCTGGTCTTGTTGTGCAATCATGATTTAAATGTATCCTAAATACCCATCCAAAGAACAGTAATAATCATGCCCAACTAGCCAGTCTAACATCTAGTCCAAGAAAGGCAATAGGAAATGATCCTTTCTTGTGGATGTATTAAGCTTCCTATAGTCAATGCAGATCCTCCACCCTATGACCTTTCTCTGGGGAATCAATTCATCTCTCTCATTTCTTACCACTATCATTCCACCGTTTGACAGGACACATTGAACTGGGTTCACCTAATGACTATCTGTAATAGGATAGATGCCTCCTACATCCTGCCAGATGACTCCTACATCCAGCCACTTTATTATTTCCTTCTTTACCACCTCTTTCATGATCGGATTCAATCTCCTCTGGTGTTCAACATTGGGTTTGGAACCCTCTTCTATAGTATTTTATGCATGCATAAGGAACTACTTATCCCTTTTATGTCAGTTATGGTCCACCCAATCGCTGTCACATGACGTCATAGCACTTTCAGCAACCTGTCAACCTGTTCATTAGACAGCAAAGTAGATATTATCATGGGAAGTGTATTATCACTCCCTAAGTAAGTATATATCAAGTGTGCAGGTAAAGTTTTCAATTCAAGAATGACGCCTTTTTAAATATAGGCTTCGGCTTTTCCCATGTCAAGGATTTGTCAAGCTTCTCCAAAGGAACATCTCTCCTGAGGTGGGAGATGATAGAATCCAATACAGTTAAACATTCAGTCACCTCTAAACTCTTCACCGTTCTTTCTCATATACCAATTCTCTCCCAAGTGGATCTTCTTGTGATAAGTACTGCTCTAGAGTCTTAGTGGATAATTTAGGCTCTACTTTAATGATGGCCTTTAGCTCCTCATACTGAGGTGGAAACCTTCCTGCCCTAACACATCAAATACTTCTTCTTGGCCATCCACAGTCATTGACATCTTGCCCGACTTCACTTTGATCACTGCATTTGTGGTGGCTAAGAATCCTCTTCCCAAAATGATGGGACATGCTTTGTCAGCTTTATAGTCCAAGATTATAAAGTCCACCAAAAATATGAATGGTCCCACTTTGATTAATACATCTTCAATAATACCATCAGGATAAATAAGGTACTTGTCGGCTAACTGCAATGTCACTGTGGTGGGGCGTGGTTCACCTAATCCACAAGTTTTGAACAAGGATGCAAGCATCAAATTAATGCTTGCACCCAATTCACATAGTGCTACACCAACTTCTCTGCTCTCGATGACCATTGGAATGGTGAAGCTCCTAGGATCTTTTACCTTCTTTGGAATCTTATTTTTCATCCTAGAACTACACTCTTTCGTAAGAGCCATAGTCTCAAACTCCATGAGCCTTCTTTTGTATGACATGCTATCCTTCATATACCTAGCATATTTCGTAAACTCCTGCAAAAACTCCACCGATGGTAGATTCATATGCACCTATTTGAAAACATTAAGAAATTTCTTATAAGATGTGTCCTCCTTTTGCTTCTTGAATCTTTGTGGGAATGGAAGAGGTAGTCTAGCTTCCACTACTTTTGTCTTTGAAGTGCTTGACTCACCAACCTCATACTTGGATATCACAACTTGCTCTTCCTCTGCTTCGTCACTTCTAGGGATCACCTTAGCAAGCTCTTTTCCACTGCGCAAAGAGATTGCGTTCACATTCTCCTAAGGGTTCTTCTAGGTGTTACCCAGAAGTTGCCCTTGGGGTCTATTAGTCTGCTGAAGGGACATTTGCCCTATCTTGCTTTCCAACTCGTGGATGGATTTCTACATCTCATTAATCGCTTGAGTCTACTAAGCCATCTACTACTTCATTGTATCCTCTAAAGAACTGCCCTGCTGCTGAATCTGAATTTGCTAAACCAGATTCATTTTTCTTGCAATTGGTGTGGTCACTAACTTGATTATCACATTCACCAACTGGGTGATATTTGCTCGGATTGATGACACACCATCAACTTCAAACTTCCCTGGTACTTTGGCTGAAGTGAAAACTCTGTCTGATTCCTGATAATCTTGACTCACAGCTGACATATGACTCAATAGAGCTTTTAATTCATCATAGCTCTTGGACAAGATTTTTCCCTATGTTGTAGCTTGACTCTGGCTTCAACACTTCTATGAAGTTGTGCCCAATAATCTCTTTTGGTTGTATATGATGCAGGAAATCTCTCAAAAAAATCTTGTATCGTTCCCATTCCTAAGCCAAGATCCCACTATGTTTCTACACAAAACCTGAGATCTTTCCTCTCAACTCCTTCGTCCTCCTTGAAGAAAAGAACCTGTTGATGAATTTATTGGAAAGAGCCTCTCAAGTAGTGATAGAACCTATTGGCTCATTTTGAAGCCACTCCTTAGCTTCACCAATCAATGAGAAAAGGAACAATGTGAGCTTAACATACTTATCTGACACATTTAGATAGTGAAAGTTCTTGCTTAGCTCCACGAACGTCATTAGATGTCTATGGGGATCTTCGTGTAGCTTTCCTTGATATTGATAAGTATTTTGAACCAACTATACAGTTCCTTCCTTCAACTCAAAATTTCCAGTAATTTGTTGGCTTGATGATCTCTTTAGAAGCATTCTCCAAGTTTGGCCAGGCAAAGTTAAGCACTGGAATCCTCTCCTGGTTTTTTCCCTGCACTTGCTCATGGTTTTCTGCCATAGCTAACCTACGAAAATTCCTTTCAATGTCAGGATCAAAATAATCCAAGGTTGGTTGCTGACTTCTCGTAGCTGGCATACACTGAACACAACACCTGCAAACTTCAACAACCAACAAGCAAACGTAAAATGCAGAATAGTGAAATAAAAATCCTAACCTACAAACAATTAATCAATATTCAAATCCCTTCCAATGGGCCCAAAATCTTGATGTCATCCAAGCACATTCAAGCGCACGTGGTCGTCATGTAATATAGGACAGTGAAGTTCTAATTATCGATCCCTCAGAGATTTGTCTAATTAATTGCTCAAGGTTAACTTATTTCACTATTCTAATAAAACAAGTAAATGGGGAATGGTTTGGGAGTTAAACTACTAAACTTGAAAGTAAATTTAACTAAAGAATTGAACGCTTTTCACAAATGTTTGAATTCAACTGATGATAGAATCTAGGGTCTTGGAACTTTCGCTTCAGGTTGAGTTTTAAGACTTGAATACACTAGACTAATTCTTCCTAATGTTTCTAGTTGCAAGTTACTATCCCATTTCTTGTTATTCTCCAAAACATCCAAGTACTATCCTATGAACTCTGACGCCTATATCCCTATGGCCGCAGGAGAAGCATAAGACAATGGTTGTGGCTACTTGTATTCAAATGAAAAGGGTTGAAGGTATATTCCTACCATTGACAACGAAATCTATCCTTGAACCCATGGGTCAAGGGTCTTTGAAACCTGTTCTACACTTACTTTTAAACATTTTGGTTCCATCTCTCGTGTTCAACCAAAAGACAACAGATACATTCATGAGGTGATCAAGCTAACGAATAAGTAATTAACATAAGTATAAAAAACTTTTAAGAAGTATTAAGATCTACAATAAACAAACTTTCAAACTTCAACATCAGCTATGGCCAAAACCCTATAACAAGAGTTTAGCCACTCGTGTTCAAGTGGAAAACAAGAGAATTAATCATACGAATGAAAATAAAAAGTTAAATAAGAAACCTATAAAATGAACTTGTCTCTTCCTCCAAGAACTGCGTACAAATTGATCAATACGATGAATGATTCCTAACAAAATACCCTAGATGTTATATTTGTAAGCATGGGATCCAATGACTCTTTTGCCCTTGAGAAATGTAGCTTTTAAACTTGAAAATCCATCCCAGAATGGGCCTGGTGCACTGATGACGTTCAAATCTACTCCTCATGGGAGGAAGTGTAAAAGATCTTTGCAATATAAATACCCAACTAAGAGTCGGGTTCGAATACAGAGGGAATAGCGATTGAATAACACAAATGTTGTCTTTTCACTTGAACTAAAACTACATCCATGCATTATAAATAAAAAGTTGTTGGGGAAAAAGCGAGATCACAATTTGAATTAAAATCAACTATTGAGAGAACAAGGCAACCAAATTGAATGAACAATTATGAGTAAAGGATAGGGGTGTGTTATTGATGAGTGTTCAATTGGATTGGGATTAACTGAAAAATAAAATTATTACTCGTAACCATAAATAACCGTGGATAAAGTGACACCTGATGTTTTTCAACCATTTGGGTGCTCTTTTCCTTGAGTTTTCTCAAACCCCAAGTCCTCAATTAATTTATCCACTATAGCTTATGCAAGATTTGAGTTATCTCTAGCCTCAAAACTCTAATTGGTGTATGACTATGGGTTTTGGCTATCTCTAGCCCAGCCCCCAACACTCAAGATCCAATTTCCCACCATTGCTTTCTCACCCATATTCAATTTCTATTTTTCAAGCAAAAACTAAATAAGTAGATATAACCCAATCCAAATTCACTCCAATCATGCATACACCACTAGAAAAGTATTTAGCTGCTCATAGATGAAAAATATAAGATTATATTAATTAATAAACTCATAACATTCATCATCAAGAGTTAATATCAAACTCAAAATATTTTCAATGGTGGTTTGTGCCTTGACGAAGAAGAAGAAGAAAAAAAACAATTCAATATTTTTCTCTCTAACTCTATAAATTTGGAATGGAATATTCAATATTTTCTAGAGAATATACAGAAATAGATTAAAAATGCTCCTCAAATCCCATGCTGGATGATTTTTCCCTCCTAAAGATGGTCTCACTTGCGAGTCATTGTCGTTCCGCCTATAGCCATCCGCGGGGGCGCCGCTCTGTCGCAGCTAGGGCCAGTGACTTTAGGATCCGACTGGCGTTGGCACCAGCGGTTTATAGGTGCTGACCTGCATTCTGCCGGTGCACCTTCCACTTCACAACATGTGCTCCTGCGTTTGACCGACATTTCGCCAGTCCCATCCGATGGAACACGGGTCCCCTTCTTAAGACGTTTTTTTTGTTCAATTTCTTTATTTCTCTCTTTAAATTAAATTCCTAAAAAAACAAAAGAGAGAGAGCATAAAATACTCCTAAATGACTTGATAATCAAGAAAAAGCTCATATATAAAATCCTAATGAGTACCAACTCTTCAAACCCCCAAACTTGAACCATTGCTTATCCTCAAGAAAGGAAATTATTTACAGTTGAACCATAGGATTAAGCATGTCATTCTACATGAGATTATGCATAAGGGACCACTCACTACGACTCAGACAACCCAAAGAGCGATCACCAACTCAAAGGAAAAGAGATGAACACAATCAATTGGCATGATTCACAGTTGATTCCTTCATTAAAAACAAGGGGCATGGTTGATTACAATAAGCTTATCTAGCATCTTATGTAATTAATAATTCACATTCAAAGTTTTCCTTAAATCTCACTACATTCTTGTATCAATCACATCTTTTGGCACGTGCAAGCATGTTCCCAAGGAGGTGATGCTACTCAAATCAAGAGAGAATCCCATTTAATTATCAAGAAATGACACGCAAAGGATTAGAGAATGAAACAAATATGCTCACTCTCAGAAAGAAATCCTCATACACATAACTTGACCCATAGGCTTGCTCTTCATGTAACTCGCAACTAATGTAGAGTTGCTACACTTAAAATCAATTAGAACTTGGAGGTCATGATGAAGGCTAGGGAAAAAGGTAGGATGACTTTTTAGTTCTAGTGACCAGAACCTCCCTAATGCCCTTTTTGTGAATCTTATTGCATATTCCATTTTCTTGTAAGATCACTCTCACCTTATCTCTCCTTCAACAACATCTTCACTTTTGAAATAAGAGCCCTCCTTATCCCTCCTTAGTTACCACTTTTCATCTCATTTAAGCAAGAGGTAGCACCTTTCCACAATTCAGTTCTTTTCACCTAACTAATTCATTCATTTATTCATAATGTGGTGCTATCTCACATTGAATTTCACCTCAATTTTCCCATTTTTTCTTTTTTCAACCCCCAAACTTAGGCTTTTACCTCAATTTTCCATTTTCTATTCCCACACTTTTGGGACTCAAGCATCATTTTTGCATTTCATATCACAAATAAAACTAGGGATGATGGGTGCTAAAGAGGGATTACAAAAGGGGTAATATACTTGTAATGTGGTTTTCAAGGAAAAGGTTTAAAGGATCAACATTGGCTAGCAAGGATTCATGCTCAAAGAGGTCGTATGGGTAAAGTACCTATCAAAAGAAAGTCTAAAATCATCTTCCAAGTGCAACTACATCTAGGACATCGCCTTGAGTCACACTTGGGACAAGTTCTAGATAATCGTTCACGCAAGAGAATTAAACTAAAACCTTTCCCAAAAAGCACCAACTCCAAGGGATTCACATCATTTTCATCACTACATGAAGAGTAAGAAAAAAAAAGATATCAGATGAATTAAGAAGCCAAATAAAGAATGTGTAACTTATGACAAAAGAGTACTCAACTTTCAAATTCAACTACCCCTTTCTTTCTCAAAATTCATATTTTTTAATAGCCATGCCATTTAAGAATTTTTTCTGGTGGTGCCTCTTAGAAGCCATTGCAATCATTGACTCAAAAAGAACTCTAAACTCGGCATTTTCCCTTAAGAAAGTCGCCTCTCAATCCATGATTGAGAAATGCCATCCGGTTCGACAATAAAAGAAAAGAAAAGAAAATCACTCCTTGGGAATGAACCGTAGAATAACGAAAACCCTTGGAGTTTATTTACTGACTACTAGGAACAAAGGTAATAATCAAAACATAGGTTAGTAATATTTTACAATTTAAAACAACCCATCAATGGCACTAACAATTCAACAAAAGATTTTTATTTATTTCCGAAACCCAAAAAGGTAGACACAAGCCAATCGAGAGAGAAAACACCCCACTCCCAACTAACAGATTAAATTTTCCTCAATGTACAAATTAAGAAAAAGTAGGGGCAAGAAGACTCCCTGAAGGATCTAGCGCGGAGAATGAGGGATCAATAAGTAGGTGACCTCATCAAAATGCCATGAAGCAGTCTCGGATATAGAGGGCATCAACGGGTCAGGTGGAAGTGTGAGTGGCTTGCCCGGTGAGGATACTTCCCAGTGGTCTGGAAGAGTTCTATTCTCATGATAGGAAGTCCCATCCATCCCATCGGTCCACTAAGATGGATCCACTTCATAAACAGTGCGCATACTAGGGCAGGGTGGCCTGTTGTGGTATATTTCCTCACTCGATATCACTTCAGATGGGCTGTCATAGCCCACACACCAGTCATCTAGTAGACTTCTTCTACTTGCTGGTTGAGCCTCCCTCAGGGGCCGGTATATTTAGATCAATACTTTTTGGTGACAGCATCTCCTTGCGGCTTTCAATTTCTTTATTTATGGACACCACTTCATTTTTCAACACATCAACTCTCGCACATAGGCCCCCAATGTGTCAATTATAGGTCTCATTTCTCTTTTGATGTCTTGTTGAATCAAAGAGGGAATTGCCTTTGCCAATTTCAACAATTGAACATCATGGGCCTAGGCCTTATGTTCCATATTTAGAATTCCCTTTGCTAGTGGTGAGGGAGCCCTATTGGTTGGTGGTGAAACCGTTGCATATTCATGACATATTGAAGGTGAGGGAGTTGTTGGTTCCATAGTCAACATGGGACGCTTTGAACTTGGCACATCCTTGTCTATCTTGGTGGAAAAGTAATCATTCCCTCAACCCTCACTATTTTTTCCAATTGCCTGAATAGAGGGCAGTTGGCATGAAAGCAAAGCAGATTGATGAGAACAGGATAGGGCATAGAAGTTGCTTTTTTCCTGGCCTTCCTCTTGAATTACTTAGAAATAATCTTTACCATATTTATGTGCTTAAAATCCATGATGCAAGCCACCAAGATTTCTATCTCAATAGGAACATGAGTTGTGTTTTGGAGGGAATGATATGGACACATACCAGATCAAGCCACATTCGTGATTCAAATTTGAGATCATGCTAGTGAATTACACCCTTTGTTACAGCCCAATGCGGTTGACCCACAGAAGTTATCTCGGCCACCCACTAAAATTGATCATCTTTATCGTCCCGTTATCTTTTGAAATCTTGACTTGGACATACTAGGTCAGCCCAATAAATAGATTTGATTTCATATGGGGTGATGGGAACTTCTTGGCCTCATATTAGCACGAACGATAAACATGGCATCTCATCAACTCTACTTTTATTCTTCAAGATGTACTATAGTACCCTATAAGAGGCATAAAACTCCCCCACCAACTCAGGAAAATAAGTATCCAAGGACAAACTGAAAGGCTCCCAATTGCGAATTTGAAATTGATCATAAATGTCTGAAAAGTCGTCCTTGAAGGAGTCAACCTTAAATCAAGTTTTCATAAACCTTTTCTCCTTATAATGTACATAAGAATTCTTCATATTATTGAGACCAAAACGGATTTGATCAATCCACTTTTCCATATTGGACTCTGCTGCTAGAGTTGTGGCATCAATTATTGGTGTTTTCCCTTTGCCATGTTATCGGGAGGTGGACATGATGCTGCAAAGAAATGTTAGTGCCACATGTTGCTCTTTGTGGGTTTTGAATATTATGAAATTAAAAGACATAGCAATCTAATGTAGAAATAAATGTTTTAGAATTGGATGAGAACAAGTTGCAACATCAAAATCATAAGTTGTTGGATCAGTGTCACAACTACAAAATGCAGGTATAGACCCGCAATTGCCGCTTAACCGTCGGTCTGTGTAGAAAATTAGGCACAATGACTTTCTATCGTCACTGCACTGACATTTTTCCAGTGTCAACCCTCGAAACACGGTGAAGCGCCGGTACAGGGAAGTGGCGCGAAGCCTTGAACTCGTACCCGTGCCTCATCATGCGTTTTGCCGGTAATAACTAATGATTCATCGGTGCACAGCTGTTTTAACATTAATAGCACCTTGACCCAGTTAAACAATAACATCCTAATTTTATGATTTACTCAACTCACCCCACTTTATGATCAACCCACTTCAAATAGCATCACAAAAATAAAAATGACGGTTTGCCCTTGGGAACGATGTCACCCGATCTATCATCGGGAAAATTGTGCATTTGAAATACATGGGGTTACTCATACTTCACCCCCAACTAACATATCAAATACACATTGCATATAACATTCTGCCAAAAAAGGCCACCCACACCAACATCACCACCCCCAGTATACTCACACTAAGAATAATACCACAATCGAAAAGCACAATATGTGAAATGGTAGATATGGGTACAAAAATTCTTAATCTAGCATGCTTAATCTTTAACTCTCATTTTCAAACATTCAAGCAAGATAAGAGCACAAAGACACATACCAATTGAACAATGAGAACAAAAAGCACTTAGATTTGAGCTTGGTGTCTTGAGACAGTGGGTTTAATGGTGGATTTAACAATGGGAAATTAGAAGGTGTGAAAATGGTGTATTTGGGAAAGTGGAAAAATGAGAATGAAGGGTTTATGGGGATTTAAAAAGGGTCTGACCAGGTTCTTTTCAAGGCCATGGGTTAGTCCGATCAATGGGTCAGACAAGATTTTAAATGAAATATGTACCTCTACCTGTGACCACTGATGGGTACCGATGTTTTGCCGATTCAAGCACAGATGACCTCTCCATTTGCCCAGTTCACTATTTTTCATAAGGTGGTTGACCGGTGGTTCACAGGTTGCTACCTGTTTTCCACCGATGGATCGCAGTTCTCACTTTCTCTCCCAGGTATACTAGTTTAAGTTGGCGTAAAACCGGTATTTCGCCGATCACCATTAGCGATTCACCGATTTTTCACTGGTTCTCTCCTTTTATTCTTAGCTTTCTGCCTCCCTCTTGCATTGGTGCGTTTCTTTGCACTTGAGAACTTGTGTCTCGCATGTCTTTCTCCGCCTATCACCTATTCTTTCAACTCCTTCTTCATCAAATCTACCTACAAAAGAAATCAATAAAACATCAAAGCATCAAATGTAATAACACTTGGGTTGCCTCCCAGAAGCGCCTTATTTAGCGTTGTGGCATGACAAAGGTGTTGTTGCTGCTACAGCTCACTTTTTCTGACTCATCCCGAGGTCTACAGCTCATCCAGGTATGCAATTTCAACTATGTTGATTTTTGCCGACACTCCTAAGTACTTTTTTACTCGTTGACTATTCACTTTGAATCTTAGCCCATTATCTCTTTCAAGTTCAATGGGTCCATTCTCAAAAAGTTGGGACACTTTAAAGGGGTCCGACCACTAAGATTTAAGCTTCCCAAGAAACAACCTTAATCTAGAGTTGAAGAGTAACACCTAATTTCTCGAAGTAAATCCCCTTTGCCAAATTTTTTGATCATCATAGCACTTCATTCGGGCTTTGTATATTGCCGCATTTTTATAAGCCCTTATCCAGTTCATTAAGATTCTCTATTCTCCCATGTACGGCTTTCTCCCAATCAAGGTTCAAACTCTTCAAAGCCCACATGGATTTATGCTCCAGTTCCACCGGCAGGTGGCAATCTTTTCCAAATACAAGTTGGTATGGTGAAATTCCAATTGGTGTTTTATATGCGGTCTAGTAGGCCCAAGAAGCGTCATCTAGCTTCCTTGCCCAATCTGTCAAATTAACATTGATTGTTTTAGTCAAAATAGACTTAATTTTCCGATTGGATACCTCTGCTTGGCCACTGGTCTGAGGGTGATAAGGGGTAGAAACTTTATGCTTCACACCATACTTTGCAAGCAAGGCACCGAACAATTGATTGAAAAAGTGTAAACCTTCGTTGCTAATGATAGCTCTCGGGGTGAAAAAATGTGAGAAGATATGCTAAAAAACGTTGTCACACTCCTTCCATTATTGTTGGGAAATACCACAACTTAAACCCACTTCGATACATAGTCTACCACCACCAGAATGATAGTATTTCAATAAGAGCTAATGAATGGCCCCATGAAATCGATCCCCCATATATCAAATAATTCCACCTCAAGAATTGGTATCAAAGAAAGCTCAGGCCGCCTAGAGATGTTACCAGTTCGTTGATATTGATCATATTGCTTAACGAAGTCATGGGCATCATGATAGAGAGTGGGCTAATAAAACACACATTGTAACACTTTTGCATCTGTCCTCACACTTCCATAATGGCCTCCCACTAACGATGAATGACAAGCTCTAAGGATGGAAATCAGTTCAACCTCTAGGATTTACCTGCTAAACATGGCATCCGCACAAATACAGATGAGATATGGATCTTCCCAATAGAACTTTGGACATCATACATAAACTTCTTCTGTTGATGGAAGTTTAATCCTTGGGGAGTGATGTTGCTTGCCAAGTAGTTAGAAAAATATGAAAACTATGGTATTAATTCATAGGATGCAGCCAAAATGTGCTCATCAGGGAAGTCATCATCAATCTTCTGACTTGCCTCTGGCATAACATCTGTTTCTGGACGAGAAAGATGGTCAGCCACCTAATTCTCACATCCTTTCCTATCCTTTACCTCAAAATCAAATTCTTAGAGCAAAAGGATCCATCTGATAAGCCTTGGTTTAGCATCTTTTTTAGTCATCAAGTATTTGAGTGTGGCATGGTATGTGTGCACCACTACCTTGATCCCTAGCAAATATTCCCAAAAATTTTCAGACGCAAACACTATTACGAGAAACTCTTATTCTGTCACAGTGTAATTTTATTGCACATCATTAGAGCTTTTCTATCATAGTAAATTGGGTGAGAAATCTTTTCCTTCCTCTATCCAAGAATTACTCCTAATGCTACGCTGCTAGCACACACATCCATTCGAAAGGCTTCGACCAGTCTGGTGCGGTGATGATTATATCAAATAAAGCTTCTCTTTCAACTCAATGAAAGCCCTCATACAAGCTTTGTCAAACTAGAATTTTGCATATTTTTCCAATAATAGGAACAACGGATGTGTTACCTTGGAAAAATCTTTGATAACATGGTGGTAAAACCCTGCTTGTCCCATAAAACAATGAATGCCCTTCACTGTCTTGGTGTCAATTTTCGATTGGTCTACCTCAATCCATTTCTCAAAGATCTTGTACCCTAGAACAATACCTTATTTTACCATAAAGTGTCACTTTTCCCAATTAAGCACCAAGTTTATTTCCTCGCATCTTTTCAACAATTCTTCTTAGTGAACCAAATAGTCTTCAAATGAATTTCCCATAATCAATGAGTCATCCATGAAGACTTTAATAGTTTACTCTACCATGTCTGAAAAGATTGACATCATACACCTCTGGAAAGTAGTTGAGGCATTGCAAAGTCCGAAGGGCATCCTTTTAAAAGCAAAAGTTGCATAAGGACATGTGAATGTGGTTTTCTCTTAATCTTCTGGGCAATAGAAATCTAATAGTAGCCCTAGTAACCATCCAAGAAACAATAATACTCTTTCACATCCAATCGATCTAACATTTGATCAATGAATGGAACTTAAAAGTGATCCTTTTTAGTCCATGAGTTCAACTTGTGGTAATCCATACACACCCTCCATCCAGTGACTGGATATGTTTTTGCAATCAATTCATATTTCTCATTTGGAATCATCGTGATTCCCCCTTTCTTAAGCACACATTGGACTAGGCTTACCCAACTACTATCAGCTATTGGTATACAACTCTCCGATCTAACCATTTGATGATTTCTTTCTTGACTACCTATTGCATCGGTGGGTTTAAATGCCTCTGATACTCAACTGATGGGTTGCAATCTTCCTGAAGGTTGATCTTATGAGTGCAAATGCCCAGTGATATTCCAATATATCGGCTATAGACCATCCTATTGCTCGGATGTGCTTCCTCATAACCTTTAGAAATGCTTCCAGTAGTTGTTTATTGAGCTTAGTTGAGATGATCCCCGAGAGCGTTTCATTTGCCCCTAGATACAAATACTTCAAATGGGCAGGTAAAGGTTTGAGCTCTAAAACTGGTGGTGAAATGATGGATGGTTGTGATTGTGGAGTTGTCTGATTCTTGAGGTCAAGATCAAGTTTCGGTTGAAAGGAGTAGGTTCCCAATCCTTCGCTAACATGACACAACTCTTCCAACCCTTCACTACACAAGAGAATGCCTTTGAATGTTTCTTCCAAAAAAAAATTTTCCATTCCCCCTTCTATGTCTTCATCATCCGCATTGTTTGGGGGTGATAGGGCATCTTCTTCCTTCGTCGCCTTTTAGATTGTCATTTGTGATGCTAACAAGTTTTTTCTATCTTCTAGCTGCTGGATGGACACTTCATGGTCCTTCACCTTTTGAGTGGGTCTAAGATATCACTTCACAGCTCCTGAATCCCTGAATCAGTTGAAACAACTTACTCAAGCATAACATCTAACATTCTGTTGATGCAGGATAAGGAGGACTCTTCATTCTCCTGTCTACTTATTTTTGTTGTACAATTAGTGTTCCGGCCTTGATTTTCATTACAAGGATACCAATAGCCTTGGTTAGCTTGTTGATACCTCATATGGTAACCCATCATACAACTTGCTAACAACTCAATTTGCTTCATTACTACCATCAACACAATGTCTTTTCTCTCCTCCCTTCTCTATATTACATCCATCAATCGAGGAGTTTCAATGTAAGATGACACTTTGGGATTCTGAATTAACCTTTCAAAAGGGCTCATTTTCACACCAACGACATTAACAATTTAAAAAAAACACAAGATGATAAATTAATTCAAATCAACAATCAACTAGGGGATATCTAGCTAATCCTATTCCTTGGAAACGATGCCAAAATTGATGATGTTCAAATCCACTCCTCGCGAGAAGAAAGTTTCGCAATATAAATATCCATATAAGAGTTAGGGTCGAATCCACAAGGAATAGCAATTGAATAAAACAAAAGTTGTTTATTGAATTGAACTAAAATTGCATCCATGCATTGAAAATAAAAAAAATGTTGGGGAAAAAGAGAGATCACAATTTGAATTAAAATCAACTATCAAGAGAACAAGGCAATCAAATTTAATGAACAATTATGAGTAAGGGAGAAGGGTGTGTCATTGATGTGGGTTCAACTAGATTGGGATTAACTACAAAATCAAATTATTACTCATAAGCATTAAATAATTGTGGATAAAGTGACACTTGTTGTTTTTCAACCATTTGGGTGCTCTTTTCCTTGAGTTTTCTCAAACCCCAAGGCTTCAATTAATTTATCCACTATAGCTTAGGAAAGATTTGAGCTATCTCTACCCTCAAACCTCTAATGGGTGCATGACTATAGGTTTTGGCTATCTGTAGCCCAACCCCCACACTCAAGACCTAATTGCCCACCATCGCTTTCTCACCCATATTCAATTTCCCTTTTTCAAGCAAAAATAGAATAAGTAGACATAACCCACATTGCAACTATGGCCAATTAATTTATAAATCGTGAGAAAATAATTGATTTATACTAAATGAGTAATTATAAGAAAAATCTAGGAATACCCAATCCAAATTCACCTCAATCATGCACCACACCCCTAGAGAAGTATTTAGCCACTTATAGATGGGAAATATAAGATTATATTAACAAATAAACTCATAACATTTATCATCAAGAGATAATATCAAGCTCAAAATTGTTTTCTATGGTGGTTTGTACATTGAAAAAGAACAACAACAAGAAAAACTATTCAATATTTTTTTCTCTAACTCTACAAATCTAGAATGGAATATTCAGTACTTTCTAGAGAATGTACATAAATAGGTTAAAAACTATCCTCAAATCCCATGCTGGATGATTTTTCCCTCCTAAAGACAGCCTCACTAGCGAGTCATCGGCGTTCCACCGATGGCCATCCGTGGGGTGCCGCTCTATCACAGCTGGGGCCAGTGACTTTGTGATCCTGCCAGCATTGGCATTGGCAGTTCGCAGGTGCTAACTCGCATTTCGCTGGTGCACCTTTCACTTCATAGCAGTGTGCTCCTGCGTTTGACCGGCGTTTCACCAATCCATCTGGTGGAACACATGTCCCTTCTTTAGACTTTATGTATTTGTTCAATCTCATGCTTTCTCTTTAAACTGAATGCTTTCAAAAACAAAGAGAAAGAGAATAAAATCCTAATAAATGAGTTGATAATAAAAAAAAACTCATGTTTAATTCGAAGCCAAGATATGGCTCGACTTAGTATGTTTTCATATCATGCCCTACAAGAATAACCAGCAATTAATATTGAAGTCGTCATCCTAATTGCATGCATCATGTCTGGAGTGCATGTCAACTTTGGCGAGATAGTCACCACACAATTCAAAAGAAAAGCCTAGCATCAAGTTCTCTCCATGCCTATCCCAGTTCTCATCAGCTAGCTATATTCTAAAGCAGGGGTGCCCTACTTTCTAGATGAATGGCCTAGCTCCGCTACCAGGGTGATTGATATTGACAAAAAGAGGGATGCAGATGCTTCCAAAAGAAAATGAAAGCGGCTGCAAAACTAGGATTCCCTAGAAGATTCTACAACCTATTACTTTGATGAGGCTCCATTGTCTCCCGACCTTAATGATTCCACTCCCGACATGTCGAGACATGCTTCAATGGAAGTGCCACATCATGGGTCTTTATTACCACCTTCATCTTGCCGAGTGGGCTTTAAAAGTTGGCCGATATAAACCACTCTCATGAAAACCAACTAAAAGAATTGGTCATGAGTCTGCTAGCCCTTATCCAGAAGTCAGTGAAGAGCACAATCAAGGATGTTTTTGATAGCTTAAATAAGTTATGCTCCTGAGTTGATGTGGTTGAGGGAGCGGTCTCCTCTCTTTAGGTTGATGTGAGAGAAGTAAGAAGCAAGTCACCTTTAACTGATCCTAATGTAAGCTTCTTAGGTGAAGCCATGGCTGCCCCATAAACAATGTAAGGCCCTAAGATGACTTGCTTGCGAGCTTAGTGGAGGACGATGAGGAGGAGAATGGAGATGATGATGATAAGGCCGAGGCGGCTGATGATGATAGTGAGGAGTAGATGGTTCAAGGAGTTCTTATCCCTCCTAGTTCTTTATTTGTACATTGGGGAAAATGTATAATTATTATTTGGGGTGGGGAGTGCTTTTTATTTTGTTTCTATTTCATTATTGACTCTTGTTGCCCTAATTGAGCTTGTTTTTGATGTTTTAAAGTATTTTGCATGGTTTTTTAGATGAATGAATGCCCTCGTCTTGTTTTGATATAATGAAAATTGTTGGGTTGTTTCTTGCTTTGATGATGTTAAATGTCATTGATGGGTTGGTCTTATATTCCAATTAATTCTTGACCCTGCTTTGCAAATCATCTTTGTAGAAAGTAGATAGTACTAAACTCCAAGAATTTTCTTCGTACCACAGTTCTTTTCCAAGGAGCAAATTTTTATTTTTCTTTTTGTGTCTCGAACCGGGTGACATTTCCCTATGATAGATTGAGAGAAGACTTTCTTAAGGAAAAATGTCATGTCTTTGAGTCATTGTTACACTTACATTTATTGGTACCACCAAAAAATATTTTTTAGGCACAGTAAAATGGGTTTTGAAGTTGAAAAGGGGCTTGAAATTGAAAAGAGCACATCTTGCCATAAGTTGTTCATTCTCTATTTGGCTTTTTGATTTGCAAATCTATTGCACAAAACTCAAAAATATCTTGTCTAAAGTCATACCTTTGAATTGATATTGAGAATAGTTGAACTCTTTGGAGTGTGATGACTTTTGTGGTGAAATTTTTGGCTTGATTCTTGTGCATACATATTATCTAGAACTTGCCATGAATGTGAGTCAAGGTGAACTCCTAGATATAGCTGCCCTTGGGATATGAGCTTAGGCCCTCTTTGATTAGTCACTTCACCACTAAATAACTTCCTTGAACATTGATCCCTTGTTCTTGGAAACCACATTACAAGACTTATACCTTTTTAATCCTCTCCGTTGGCACCCATTTCTCTCTAATTTCTAGTGATGAAAGAAAAATGGGACTTGAAGGCCAAGATTTTAGGGTTGAAAAATGAGATGTGAATTAGGAAAAAGCCTAAATTAGGGTGTGCGCAAGAAGATAAAAAGAGGAATGAGCTTCTATGTAAGGTCGCGTCTATTGCTTAATGAAAAGACAAAATTGCAGGATGAAAAACCCGTGATCAAAAGAAGAAAAAGATAAAAGTTGAAGGGTGTTATCTCTCATTTAGATGAGGCTTGATGCAAAACATATTTTGAAGGTGTTACAAGGGTGGATGTTGAGAAAAATTATGAATGATTAAAAGGGAGAGATAAGGTGAAGTAAACTCGCTAAGTGCAGTGGGATGCTTGAATAAGTGCACAAAAGGCATTAGGAAGGTTCTATTTACTAGAGATAAATGTTTTCCAACCTTTAACCCCTATCCATCATTATGTCCCGCAAGTCCTTAGCGATTTCAAGTGTATCAACTTTACATTAGTAGTGAATTATATGAAGGAAAAGCCTATGGTTGATGTGTATGCACTTGAATTTCCTTGAGAGAGTGAGCTTCTTTGCATCATCTTATAATCCCTATGTTGTGAATTACATGTATGTGAGTGGGATTTTCTCTTTTAATGAGTGGCATCACTTCCTTAGAGTAAATGCTAAAACTTGTGTTTTCAATTGTGAGGTATGAATGTGACAAGTTATGCAGTGAACTTTGAGGCAAATCTCGAATGTTGATTGTCAATGACTTGAGATGCTTATTGATTTTGCTTTATTAGAATATTCCCCTAATTTGAATTGAAAGGAATGAAAGTGAGATATGCCAAATATCTGTGGTTACCAATTGAATTTGTGCAACATGTTTTGAGTCCTTTATTTTCTTGAGTCGGTGTGAGATTTTGGTGTTGTATTAAGTTTTAGTAGTCCCTTATGAAGCTCTTTTCATGTGGATGCTTAATTCAATTCTAAGATGTAAGCGAATGCCTTGCTTGAGGACTGCAATGGTTCAAGTTTTTCATGGTTTGATGAGTTAGCAATTTACCAACTCATTAGGCTTTTAAGAATGAGATATTGCTTTATTTTCACACAAATTAGGAAGGTTTTATGCCTTTTCTCTTTAATTATGCAGGTATTGAACTTAGAAAAGGAAAACAGAAGAATTGAACAAAAAAGCAATCTACTAAAACTGAGGAACATGTGTGCTACACATTGCACCTACAAAACGCAGGTGCAAAGGCGGTTAGCACTGGGAAGAAGCTAAAGTGCACCTGCAAAGCACAGGTTCACACCTGTGAATTGCAGGTGTTGACGTAGCCATCACTGGAACAATGCTGCCCCGACCTGTGAAGCAGTTGCGACTCGTGGACTCGCAGGTGCCTCCCAAGTTACCAAAATGCTAATAAAGACAAAATCATCCAGTTGTGACACAAGTTCGGCTGAGAAGCTTTCAAGGGAAATTTGGAATGCTGTGTCAAAGGGAATGTACATACTTTATCCCAGTTGTACACACCCGAGTAACAACACATCATATTAAAGAATTGAATTGTAGAGAGAAGTAGTGAAAGAAAGAGTGCAGTATATTGTTCTTCTTCTTCTTCTTCAATATTTTGAGCTAAGTACACCATTGTTGCAAATTTTTGAAAACAGAATTCAACTAATCAATATGAAGATTGTTGATGATTTCTCCATAGGTATAATATCTCTATCTCCATTACTGAGTAGCTAAATTGCTAGCTAGGAGTGTGTGCTTGATGGGTGTTCGAGGTTGATTGGGTATTGATAGATTGTTCTTAAATCCAATCTATAAGCATTGATCTATTGTTTCCATAAATTTTAATTTAAAAATTAGTGGTTGCAAATGGTATTTTAGTTTACTTATTTTGCTTGATCTTGAGAAAGAAGAGTGAGATTTGGGTAAGAAAATAATAGTGAGGATTTGGAGTGTAGATGTGTGGGGTTGAGCTATAGATAGTAAAAACCCACATCTCCACTCCATTAAAGGGTTGAGGCTATAGATAGCTTGACCCTTCCTCAAGCTTTGTGGATGATTATTTGATTGTGACCTTGGGGTTTAAGAAAATCCCATTCAAAAGCATCCTTATGGTTGAAGAACAAGAGGATGTATTTAGATACATGCTATCCATGCTAGAATTTGAATTTAAAGAAATTTCATAAATCCCAAGCTATTTGTCCCTTCATCTATTGCACATCCCTAGCCCTTTCTCATCTATTGCAACAAATCACTTGCTCAACTTCGTTTTATAAATTTGAATTCGATATTATTTTCCCTTTCCCCCCTCAATTTTACTTTCCAAATGTTAATAATGACGCATTCTAGTTTGAGTTAGTTTACAACTTTTTGAGTATCTATCTCAATTTCTTGTGGGATTCAACCCTGACACTCGTCGAGTATTTTGTTTTTGACAACAACCGCGGCCACCTCTCTTAATCGGGAGAGATGCACTGAGCGTTATCATGAACCCCTGCTGAAACCTGCATAGCTGACTGAATGGGGTAGCCAGAGTACCCCTGAGGAGTTAGTCCCTTCAGGAAAGAGCCAATGTAGCTGCCCTGTTTCGGGCCTTCTTCTCTACATTCCTTGCATATTCCGATTGTGTTACTCCTTCCACATTTCGAACATACTCTACCACTCCTTGAAAGGTCTTACCTAAAGAAATCATCTACAAGGCCGATAATTATAGCACCACATTCAGACCCTTCACAAACCATCCGATCCTTCCTCCTTTATAGGTAGTAACTGCAATGCATGCCTAGATAGGGAGTAGAAACGAGCCTCATAAGTTGCAAATGAAGATGTCCCCTACTCAATAATGGTGAACTCATCACCTCTCTTGTCTTTTAGAGTGTGAGGGATATATTTCTCCAAGAAAGTGGAGTACAATTTAGTCCAGGTCAATGGAATTGATCCCCCCATCCTGCACTCCAAGAATGCACTCCACCATAACTTGGCATCTCCCATCAGCTGAAAAGTGACAAACTCTATCCCATACTTCTCCATCGCTCCCATCTTGTGAAGCCTTTCATGAAAGTCTATACTAAAATCGTAAGCATCCTCAGCCTCAGTGTGATAAAAGGTGGGAGGTTTCATCTTTGTGAACTTCCATAATAGATCATGATCCTCTCAATTCATCACTGGCCCAGTCACCATCCTTGGGAACATCCTGATGTTAGAGATCTAATTCATTTAGGGAGCCATAGCAGCGGCATGCTACACCATTAAATTCTTACCGCCAGAGTTGTAGGTATTGTTCCATTGCCCACCAATCCTCTCAGCAAGTTCAATACCTGAGCCAGAACATCTACAAAAGACGGAGCAATGCAACACCCTCCCAATCCTGTACCTCTACCTCCACTGCTACTTCCTCTGTTTCCTTTTCCTGAATCTCTAGATGTATAGGAGACTTGGTCCTTTCTTAGGCTGGACAACATCTTTACCCCTGAATCTGGCTGCAGCCGCTCTCCTTCTACGGCCTCGTTCTCTTCCCTTGGCCCTTTCTTCTTTCATGAGCTATAGCCACAATGGCCAGCTCGGTTACCTCTTCTCTGGCTCCTCTTCATCGCGCCCTCACTATCTGTGAGAGAAAAGAACAATGAATGTTAGATACTAATTATAATCAAGTGATAGCACGAAAAAAGAAAGAAGGGACTTTTCCTAAATTCCTGTAGCCTCTCAAAGAGAAGTATAGACGTCTCATTACCATTTCACAAGACTCTACTAGACACGACCTGATATAATGAGATCAACGAATTTAGGGATCTGATACCAACTTTTTCACAACCTAAATGGTCGAGATTGTTATCCATACTAACACTTCGGTGGGCGAACCATCATTCCCCACAACACCCATGCATTTATTTTAATCATACGGTTCTCATCAAAATTGATTAAGGCATTTAATTTAAAGAATTAAATCAATAGAGGAAGACTAATCTATTACATATCCCAAAATCTAAAGTCATTGTACAAGACTCTATCCAAAACGTTTAAGAGAGAGTAGTCAATAAAAGAACTAAACAATGTCTATAATGAGTAGACATCTGGAATAAAGAGAATCTGGGGCAGCCTGGATAGAATCAACTCACCCGCAGATTGGTCAATAGTAGTGCTAGAGATGGGGTCTCGAAGCACTTCCTGGATCATAGTATGCACCCAGTAAAAAGAAGTGCAGGAGTAGAATCAGTGCAAACACTATGTACTAGTAGGCATCATAGACCGACCTTGAATGATAATAAGTATATATTATAACTCAAAAAGAAAGAAACATACACCAGTAAATTAGACACGAAAAAAATCATTCAATTTATAAACCCAAGTAATCGCTAATGCTAACAGTCATATAGACATCATCAGGCCTAACATCAAAAGTCTATAGTGTAAGAAAAAAACTATGAATGCAATGGAATCAAGTCTATACTGAACATATAGCTATTTAGCTCTATATCTCATCAATTTCATGTCTGTATCAACCTTCTATCAGTCACTGATTAGTCCCATATCTATATACACATGCCAGAGGGTCTTATATTTTTTCTTCCAATCAGGACCTATAGGAGATTCTAGAAATCCATGTACTGTACCAGAGTGGTAGCCGCTCCCACTCATTCGCTCATTCAGATGCTCCCGTCAGACATGATCCACTCGTATCTCAACCGCTTGCTCGAGTGATCACCTCAGGCATGAGCCCCTCATCTCAAAATAATGATATATTACTCAATCAACGCACCAACCGCTCGTCTAGATACTCCGCTTGAACCCAAGACTCTCATCTCAAGATAATGATGAATTACCCAATATTCATCAATGTACAACAATATGTTCTCAAGTCAGTAATCACATAATACAAATCATACGTACACATTGATTATCATAATCGCACTTTAAAATAATGAACAATATTTACATATTTAGACAATCCAGAACTCATTCGAATGGTATAATATGTCACAATAGTTTCTATCACAATCAAAGTCCGAAGACGAACCAAGCATGCATCAATTCATAAAATATATAAGGCATTACAAAACAGACTCCATATAAAACCATAACCTATATCAACTTAAGAATTTCAAATGTCAAGCTACTCGACAGGAGCTTTTCTTTTTCTCAGCACCTCAGAACGTTCTAACTCTAGAACATGCAAATAAGAACATTGAATAGTTTACTTCTCAAATAAAGGTCTTGGAAATCAAAACCCACCCCACTATGCTCATTCTCATAGTTCAAATAGTTAACCGTAAGGTAATTTATCATGCTCTACTCCTACAACTGTTACCCATAAGGTAATCTATCATGTTCTTCTCCCACAACGATCATTCTAACCTAGTTCATGGAGTTCCTACTTCTTTAACCCTTTTTAAGCAATTTTTGATGCTAAAGGTCCAAACGTTGTAACGTTCTTGGTCTCAATTTACCACCATTATGAACTATAATAATGAATTTCATCTTATAAGTTTTAGTTATTCACTTAGAAGACTAGGGAATTAAGAATATCGATACACCAATAACTTACCCTAACTTCATTGTTCAAGGGTTCTTACCTAGAATGTTCCCATTAAAGATCACTCATAAAGTTTAGGGTGTTAAAGGATCAAAGGATGGAAAAAGTAGTCAAAAAATCATACCTTGAAAAGAAGAAACCAATCCGCCCTTGAAGAATTTGGCCCTAAGCTCTCAGACTTTTTGCCTTAGAAAAATGGGTCAAAACCTTAAAATTTTAACTAGAATAGGCATTCTGTCTCGCATCGTCCACTGCAGTGGTCACCTTTTTTCTGCAGTAGACCCGCTAAATTGATGGGGTCCCCGCTACAGAGAACCTAGAGACTTCCCCACTGACAACTACAGAAACACTCCGACCGCTTTGGCAGTCTCATTACAACAAAAATCCCACAGCTACAGTGGTGATTTTCTAAGCACTAGCTCAGTAATTTTGACACTTTTTCATTTTCAAAACACAAGTCATTCATCTTGACTTCACAACATTCTCAAGTTATGCACCTGACTGAAAAATAATGCTATGAATTCACTCATAATCTCAGAATTTCCTACAAAGGTCCAGCTCACTAAGTCACCCCCAAACAGACACAACACATTAAGATTTCAGTTAAAGTTAATCATATTTCAATGTTCAACTCATCTCATTTAGGAGTTTTTACTAACTCCATCCTACTATGGGATTCTATAAGGCGCTAATGCTCTAACCATCCCACAATGAGTGAAGCGG
>JACEIK010004327.1:4580-21792 GCA_018107945.1 Datura stramonium
AATACTTTTTTACTTTATTTAAAATTTTTGAAGATGAAGTTGTGTTTGATTATATTTTTTATAAATAACATTGATTGAATGTACTTTTTCTTTTTAAAAAAATGAAATATAATTTAAATTGCATCATTTTTTATAAAAATAAACAATGTAGGGTAAAAATTGAAAAAGAAAATAGGAAAGTGAAAACAAAATTTTGAGTATTTTCCAAATTAGTTGTTGCATTCTATTGCAACAATACTCTGTCATTATCTTTCAGTTTTCCTCAATAGGTTGTGTTTCATATCATTCTTTAATGAGCTTTTTAAGTATTACCCGTTATTCGGTCTTTTTTATATACGAGTATCGTTGTTATGTATCCACATCCACTGCATTTCACAATGCAAGTTCAGATGCACAGGGTAGCAGACCGCCTCGTTAGGCATCTGCTGAGACATTCAACTATTGAATGGTGATCTTCATTTCTATTTGGAGTCAAGTTGAGTCTAGATACTCTTTTGATATATATATATCCTAATTTCATGATAAATTTAAAAGAATTTGAAAAAAATATTAAGATAGGAATGTAGATTAAAGGCTATGAAGAAATGAATAATGAAAATAATTTATTAATGTGTAGGATTTATAAGCAAGATGACCATAAGTAGTAATACTAAGTTTAAAATCAAAGTAGATGACGTAATTGAAGTAATGGGAGATAAAGGTATAAAATTAATAAAACCAATAAAAATAAATTTGGAAGAATATGGAGGATTAGAATGGAATCTAGAGGAATTTAATAAGAAAAAGTTTTGATAAGATTTATAGATTATAATTATACCATACAAAAAGAATTAGATGTTGAGACAAAAAACTACTATAGAAACCAAAATAGGTTTGATGAATGTAGAAACAACACAAGAAGGATATGAGGTAGATAAACCCTTAGAAAAGGCAAGAGAAAAATATGGGGAAGATATAAATATGACATTCAAATATAAAGATGTAAAGTGGGAAGATTAAACCTAGAAGAAACGGAAAGACACTTCAAAAAATGTGAATTCAGAATAGACAACTTAGGATATAGAGAACAGAGTAATTTACACACAAAATTAGACGAACTTGATAAAGTAAGAGAAAGAATCTATGATAGTAATGAAGAAGCAGAATTATATTCAGTCATAAGTCAAAAAGAATTTATGTTATCAATTAGTTCTAGCCCCTTCCAAAGAACAACCCAACAACATACAATAGATACGAGTACAGGAAATGTACCAAGAAGGAGAGTATATAGAATAACTTCAGAAATTATAAAACCTGTAGGAAAAAGAATGCAAATAGAGAACCTATTAGATTACAAGAATGAGGTAATAAAGGAAAAATATTGAATATAGTTGTACATGATCCTCAAATGTAGAATACAGTTATAGATCTTTGGAAAGGTATAGTAGTAGCAGACGATATAAAAACATATCAACATACAGACGCAGAAACAATGTATAAATATATGGATACCTTTCTAGGAGAATCAACGAAGGCTTTATGGGAAGTATATAAGTCTAATTTTCCTCAAGAATTTCAAGTCTTAGTAAATGTGGGAGCAAACCCTTATAATTTTACAAATAAAATACACAGCTTGATAACAGGAGAAGACCCAAATAGTGAATTAATAACATTGCAAAGAAATGCTCTAAAAGAATTAGAACAATTAAGTATCACTAGTTGGTTTCATATAAAAAATTTCTTAAAAGACTATTATTATTACTATACTATTAGCGGAAATTATTTCGATGAAGATCTTGGAAAGAAACTATTTAATAAATTATCAGGAGCCTTGGGAAGAGAAATAGAAGAAAAGATGGTATAAAAGGGAAGGAGTAATACAAAATCCTAATGCTAAGTGGTCAACAGGACATAAAGTACAACATTTTACTGAAAATATTAACAGAAAAATGTACGAATTTACAAATACAAAAATAATTAAAATAAAATAAAATGAGTTTGTAAAAATATAATATACACTACACAAATTTATGATAAAGATAACTAAAAAGAACCGTTATAGAAGAAACATACCACAATATAAAAATACTATCTTAGAAAATCATCAGCTAAAATACTACCTTAAAAATCATCAACTAAAAAGCTATATTTGCACAAGGATAAGCATGTTAGAAAACACAGAACTGATAGAAACTATAAAAAATAAATTAGAATGATTTACATGCGGAAGTATAGAACATCTAGTAAATATATGTCCTAAAAGAAATAACAGCAGGACTAGAAATTGACAATTAATAGAAAACTTTCAAGAAATACTGATTATTAGACGCATATATATCGGATAGTGAAAATATATATTTAATAGTAAGTGTAGAAACAACAAAAAAATTACGGACGAATTCATCAGGCTCTGAAAGAGAAGAATTAATAAATGAAATAGGTTTAGAAATAGAAAATCTGAATTTAGAAGAAATACAAGAAAGTGTAACGATGAATATTTCACAAGAATGTAATCATGAATTAGAAAGAAATAAAGAGATAGAGAGTAATCAATATGCTATATGTAAATAATATTCGATTAAAGAAAAAAAAGTTAAATGTAAGCTATGTTATTTAGAAGGATGCATAGCATGCATAGAACAAGTCTTAAAAGTTAAAATAAATAGGGAAGAATAATATAAAAAGATAAGTAACTAGACTACTAATTTAAATATGATAGCACTAGAAATAAGGATGAATGAGTTAGAATGACGAATACAAGCACTGAAGAAAGGTAAAAAGAAATTAGGAGAATATGAAAGAACAAAACTAATACAGGAAGAAGAGCTAATGGATATAGAAAACTACGAAGCTTTAGTATGTAATGAAGATGAAAAATTTACCACAATAAAAATACTTACTAGAATTAAAATAGAAGATACAGAAATAGAAACACTAGCATTAGTAGACACAGGATGTACCGGATGCATAATAAATAACAAAATAATACCATCAAGTTTAATATAATACATTAGAAAAACCTATTGCAACAATGCAAATGGATGGAACTCATAACATATACCAGCGTTATATAGATAAGATACAAATTAATTTTTTAAATACATGTAATGAATTCTACAAACCAAGTTATAAAGTAGATAAAATATGAGTAAGAGATTTAAATATAAATGTAGATTTTGTGCTAGGACTACAATTTATACTGCATAATAATGGAGTTGCCTAATTATAAGAGATGGAGTAATATTCTTTAAAAATATTACGTATACACCAATACAAACAACTAAAATAAAAACGAGAGGAAAATACATAACACTGCAGATGAATAATAATAGTAAAGGAGAACTTGTAACACGTCGTAAAAACCTGCAAGAAAAAGAGATACATACTATGAAAATTGTGAAAATAATAATACATTGTAACGATTCGCCCAGCCGTTATAGCATCCGACCTTATAAAAATCGGAAAAATTAAAATTTTTAGAAATTCACGATAAATTTTCAACAAAAGAAGGGAACACAGAGAATAAAAATCGAACAGGCGTAGTCGAGATCGGGTGGACCCAAGCGGGTACCCGCCGCAGCGGAATGTTTTCCGCCACAACGGAGCCGCTGCAGCGGAAGGTATGATCGTTGCAGCGGATAACGCAGATCAGAAATTTGAATCCCATTCTGATTTGGATATTAAAAATCTGATCCTTGAGGAAGACTTAAAAAAAACGTCCAAAAATAGAAAATAGACTTTTTGGAGGAAAACAAGAGGATTCAAATAGGGAAATTTGACATCCATGGCTAGGAACTTTCACGAGAGAATTAAGAATGGGATAGCCGCAGATAGAAGACGATCGGAATGATAGCTTGGCGCCCAGGTAGGCTATGATTTACTCTCTTTTGCGTAGACTTTGGTTAGGTAAATATATACGTGCGTATGATTTATATGCTTTCGATGAATGAGATTGTACTTTTAACTATGTTATGATCTATTAATCAGAATCTGTGAAAATCTAGAATGTGTGTATTAGTAGAGGGGTGACGAAAACTCGTAATGAGGTAAAACCCTAGGGGAGATACTTAGACCGATAAATGGATACTTGTTCTAGGTTGTGCTTTGAGTCAAACGTTGTTGAGGAGATTAACTTTCGGGTGTAGTCTACAGAATATTCTCGGGTATAAGCATGGACTTCTTTCTTCTTAGAATCGAAATCTTAGACGTGTAAAATCACACAGACTCTGTGTAGGGGATGCGATTAAAGAACTGATTAAAAAGTTATAACTATGTTTGAGAGTGAGACGAAGAGAGTGGCATAGAATAGTAATCCCTTATATAATGACTTGAATGTGTTATGGTTTGTGTAGTATTTTTTAAATTAATGATTGTTGTCTGTATCAGTGATGATGCTATGGTAAGATAATTACTGATATAAGATTATTTGACAATGTTTCATTATGGTGGGTAGAAAGAAACCAAAACATGGAGGAAACGGGAATGAAGACTGGTCGCAGTACTGCCGGCAGTACCGCTGCAGCGAGACCGCTATAACAGCAGTAATGACGCTGTAGCAGAGCCCAAATCAGTGAGCGGCCTGAGTCAAAAATCTTATGACTTGACTAGATTAAATGTTATTAAATTTGTTCGGACATAGTTGATTTAATTTCATATTATTGTACTGGTTGTGTGATTGAGTAATTCTTGCTATGTGATGTATTGCATTATGCGTCTCGCAACTGAGGGCCGAATTGGCATTAAATGAATATGTGACAGAGACGACAGATAATATGGAAGGAAAGCTATCGATACTATAGTAAATGAGAGGCCTATAGCCGAAGGTAAGGAACTCCGATGAACATGTTATTTTAGTCATATTTTTGAATGAGGATTGGATACACGAGTGGCTCGTGTCCGAGGTGAGCATCAGGGCGAGTGGTATGAGAGAGTACACAGAAATGAATCGCTAAAAGACCATGCGGCTGGGTGTACGAGTGAGTACACAGACAGGTATGATGAATGTTCATATGGCTGGATGCACAGTACATGAATTTCTAGAGTCTCCCGCAGGTTATAACTGGAAGGACAAACATAAGACCCTCTGGCATATTGTACAGTGATATGACAGAGGCGTGCATCGGCATATCACCTATGGTATGATTGAGAGACAGAGATTTTGTGGGTATGATTGATACACATATGGCTGCAGAGGTGGAAAGGTAATTAATATACCAGTGTGATACAAGATATACCTATATGAATTCGGGTTTTGAGGTGAGGAATAGGTATGGCAGACCGTATAGGGTGACTCAGTCTAGGTATGACATCTTTTGATATTTCATGGAATGAGGTCAGGTATGTGCATGCACTGTACTGTTGGGGGAATTGACTCCCTTATGTTGTTTGATGATTTTTGTGTGAATATGGGATAATATTTGTAATTGCGTTTGATTGTTTGTTTTACTTTGATTTGGTGGGTTAGGGATAATAGTATGACAGGTTTGAACGAAAGATAGCGCAGTGTCATGACATAGAAAGTTGACGCATTTATTTGATGCACTTCTAAGAAGAACGAGAAATCTTATAGATAACTAAAGAGGTTAATAAAGGGTATAAACGAACTTGGTCATTCATAGTGATATGGTAAGAAGGGTAGCAGTATTGTAATGTTATATGATGGAATAAAATAGAGCTGGTTTAGGTAAAAATTGATTACTGGCTGGATAGGTAGCAATGCAGCGGACACATAGCCGCGCCAACGAAACTGTTGTAGCGGCCTGAGCCTTCACTGTAGCGGGAATAGAGAAAGGAAGACTAATAGGCTAATTAATGACTAGAAGCATAGGATGATTTTGTGAACTTTAATGNGAGTCATAAAAACTATATTGTAGTGAATAAACCTGGTGGGATCTTGCCTAAGTGAATTAATTGTGGAATTTAGTAATTTTGATTATATATGGATTTTTATGTTGTTGTGTAAACTAACCCTAGTCGGCCGATGATGCCTACCAGTACGTGTAGTGTACTGATACTACCTTGATACACCTTTTCTTTTGGATGTAGGATGTGGCAGATTGAAGTTTCCTTGATTGACGTAGAGTACTCAACACTAGCTTCAGTGTTCCTCTTTCAAACGAAGCTGGGTCATTTTGTTTGTCAAATATTCAAATAGAGCTCTTGTACCTGTCTAGACTAGATCTTGGGAGAGTCATGTTAGAGGGATTTTGTAATGTTATGTTGTGGAGAATTTTTAGAAGATAATGAAAAGTAAGTGTGAATGCTTGAAATTATTTTCTTTCTTAATTAATAGAAATGTTGTAAGGGTTCTCCTATCGAGCAGAGTCGATGTAGGTGCCCGCACCACCTGTCTAGTTGAGTCGTGATAAGTTGGTATCAGAGCGTCTAGGTTACCGGTCTACAAGTACAAGAGCAATGCGAAGTAGACTCTTGTGGATTGGTGTGTAGACGTCCACATCTAATCTTCGGGAAGCTATAAGACATTTAGGAAGTGATATGATAAAGGCATGTACCCGGCATATCATCGGTGGTATGATTGAAAGACGGAGATTTTGCGGGTATGGTTGATACACATACGACTGTAGAGGTGGAAAGATAATTGATATACCAGTGTGATACATGATATATTGACATGAATTTGGGTTTTGAGGTGAGGAACATGTATGGAAGACCGTATAGGGCAACTCAGTCTAGGTATGGCATCTTATCACATTTCGTAGTATGAGGTCAGGTATGTACATGTACTGTACTGTTGGGGGAATTGACTCCCTTATGTTGTTTGATAATTTTTGTGTGATCTTGAGATAATACATTTGTAATTGCGTTTGATTGTTTGTTTTAATTTGATTTGGTGGGTTAGGGATAATAGTATGATGGGTTTGAATGAAAGATAGCACAATGCCATGAGATAACAAGTTGCCATGTTTATTTGATGCACTTTTAAGAAGAACGAGAAATCCTATAGATAACTAGAGGTTAATAAAGGGTATAGATGGGCTTGGTCATTCATACTGATATGGTAAGAAGGGTAGTAGTGTTGTTATATTATATGACAGAATAAAAAAGAGCTGGTTTAGGTAAAAATTGATTACTGGCTGGATAGGTAGGGCTGCAGCGGACACATCGCTGCAACAGCGAAACCGCTATAGCGGCCTGAGCCTTTGCTGCAGCGGAAATAGAAAAAGATAGACTGATAAGCTAATACACGACTAGAACCATAGGATAATTGCGTAAACCTGAATGAGTCATAAAACTATATTGTAGTGAATAAACCTGTTGGGATGTTGCCTAAGTGAATTAATTGTTGAATTTAGTAATGTTGATTGTATATGGATTTTTATGTTGTTGTGTTAACTAAATGTTGATTATATATGGATTTTTATGCTGTTGTGTTAACTAACCCTAGCCGGCCGATGATGCCTACCAGTATGTGTAGTGTATTGATAATACCTTGCTACACCTTTTCTTTTGGGTATAGTATGTGGCAGGTTGAAGTTTCCTTGATTGGCGTGGAGTACTCAGCACTAGCTTCAGTGTTCCTCTTCCTAACAAAGTTGGGTCGTTTTGTTTGTCAAGTATTCAAATAGAGCTCTTGTACCTGTTTAGACTAGATCTTGGGAGAGTCATGTTAGAGGGATTTGTGTAATGTTATGTTGTGGAGAATTTTTAGTAGATAATGAAAAGTAAATGTGAATGCTTGAAGTTATTTTCTTGCTTAATTGATAGAAATGTTGTAAGAGTTCTCCTATCAAGCAGAGTTGATGTAGGTGGCCACACAACTTATTTAGTTGGGTCGTGACATACATGCTGTAATAAATAGGAGATTGGAGAATACATGTATGAAGAAGAAGATTGCGATGAAGATATACTAGATAAAGATTGACTCTAATAGAAGGTTAAACCGAATTCTATAACTTCAAAACAAGAATAGAAAAGATAGGAGTAATAAAAAGTTAAAAAAATTTGAAAAATATAGTAAGAATACTTGATGAAATGGAAATAATAGGAGAACAACCTTTAAAGCATCGGAAAACGAATAAAATAGTATGTAAGTTAGACATTATAAATCCTGAATATGTAATAAAAACTACTGCAACAAAAGCTACCAACCAAGATGTAGAAGACTTTACAATATAAATAATTGAATTATTAAATTTAGGTGTAATAAGAAGACCCACTTCAAAACATAGATTAACAGCTTTTATGGTAAGATACCATAATGAAACAATAAGAGGAAAAGCTAGAATGATAATAAATTGTAAAAGACTTAATGTTAATACTAGAACAGATCAATATAAATTACCAAATAAAAATGAGTTAATTAATAGAATACAAGGAAAGAAAATATTTAGTAAATTTGATTGTAAATCAGGATATTGACAGGTAAAAATGCACAATGAAAGTATAGAGTGGACAACTTTTACTTGCCCTGAAGGACATTTTGAATGGTTAGCTATGTCATTTGGGTTAAAAACCACGACACCTATTTTTGAAAGAAAAATGAATAGTATATTTGGGGATTATAAAAAGTTTGTCTTAGATACGTAGATGATATTTTAGTATTTAGTAAAGACATTAGAGAACATCTTGGTCATCTTCAAATGGTATTTAGATTATTTGTAAAGAATAGTATAATAATTAGCAAAAGGAAGAGGAAATTGTGTAAAGCCCATATAAATTTTTTAAGTGTAATATTAGGAAATGGAAAAATCAAATTACAACTTCATATAGAAAAAATAAAAGATTCTAGAAATGCCGGACAAATTAGAAAACACCAAAAAATTACAAAAATTCTTAGGTCTAATAATTATGCAAGAAATTTTATTTAAAATTTAGAAAAAAATAATAGGACCATTATATTCAAAGACAGGAAATAAAAGGCAAAAACATTTTAATTTCGAAGATATTAGATTAGTGCAATAAATCAAAGAAAAAAAATTAAAAGTGTTCCTGATCTAAACATGCCTTTAGAAATATATATTTAATTATAGAAACAGATAGAAGTTTTGAAGGATGGGGAGTTGTATTAAAAGCTAGACCTAATAAATATAGCGATGAAAATGAAAAAAAACTTATGCGTATTAAAATGGAAAATATATATATAAAAGAGAAAATATGAGTAGTATAGATGTAGAAACTAGTAGTTGTATATGGATTAAGTAGTTTCAGATTATATATTTTAAACAAAAAAGTATTGATAAAAACAGACCGTGAAGTAATAGTTAAACTTTATTAAAAAGTAAACGAGAAAATAAGTAGTAAGAGAAGATGGTTAAATTTTATGGACACAATAACAACATATGAAAAATATTATTTTTTGAATATATTAAAGGAAAAAATAATAATTTAGCAGATCAATTAAGTAGACTAAAAATACGAATTAACTAATAAAATATATTTGTTTTTCAGCATGAGACCAATGGTTTCAAAGCCTGTAGATGAGGCAAAAGGTGTAACTTCAACCTCAGACACGTATGCACAAATAATATTAGGTAATATTCGTTTTAGACCCTAGACATTAGCAGTAGAGACTATGGAAAGAATTTATTTTGGAAAGCACAACTTAATATTTTATTCTCCTCCAAATTTATCATCCAGAGTTTTGCTAGAATGTATAATAGATATACCGCCGAGGTGTTTAGTAGACAATCTTTAAATAGCCTTTAATAAAATGGATAACAAATATTTTATAGCGGCTATAATGAGTTGTGTCAGTATTTTACAGACAAAAGTAAAGAGAACAAGTTTAATTATTATGTAGTAGTTCATGAAAAAACAAACGGTATTTTTCATACACGGACAGAAGTTTTAGACTCAATAAATGGTAGGAAAAATCACTTTTTAAAGGATTTAATGATTTTACTGAAGCATTAGATTGTGTCGTATATTAGGGACAAACTATTATATTTCTCCATCCCTCAGAAAAAATTAAAAAAAATCATCCAGTATAATATCCAAAAGAACACAGACAAAATTATTTTCTATGACTTGCTCCTCAATGAATGAAGCATTAAACCACAAGAATGAAGTATTGATACAAAAAAACACCACACTAATGGAAAAGGTAAAGATACTAGAGCAAAGGTTGCAAGCAGTACATTTTGAATTATGTCAAACTCAGACTAACATGGATAGCTACAAAGTAGAAGAAGTACAACAAAGTTCTTCATCTCCAAAGAAATGAATAAGAAGGGTGTGAATTCCTCAATGAATGCAACAAGATACATCGTGTCGGGTAAAGACATAGCTAGTCTGCTTTAAACGGTAGACGGTAAATACTCATCAATCCGTTGATGGTTGATACTTGGCCAAAAAGTGTCAATACTGATAAAAGGTAGGAAGAATATTACCATAAATAATAAAAGGCAAGTCATCTAAGAAAAATATTATGAAATTAAAAAATAAAAAGAAAGACAAAACGGAACAGCTGATTGAGCAGACACTAGAAAAACTTCTATGAAGCAGACAAGATAGTCTGAAAGAATAGATATTCAAGATAAACATGAAGACCTGATGTGTTGTAAGATTACAACACTTTCAATGCTTAAAATTGAGAAAATAGCGTGGACTTAGGTATGTTTATATGGATATGAGGTGTTTTTACTTTATTTTCAGAAAAAATAGGTATTAGAGCAAATATGTGCAAAAGATTCATAAAAGTGCAAAAAATCATCCACGTACCAATCTCAATACGAGTCATACCTAGATTATACGAGTCATACTATGACTCATGGAAAAACTCAAAAGGCTGAAACAATGTGAAGGTAAAGTACGACTCTCAGTACGAGCCGTAACTGGAGTCGTGGAAAATTTCAAAAAAAATTTGCACAAGTAGTCTCTTGGTACAGGTGGAACCCATGGATTGTAACATCTACTTACAACTCATACCATGATCCGCGGGGAGCTTCAGTGATTCTTAAAGACTTGAAAAAACTCCAGATGTAACAAGCAAGTACGAGTCGTTTAAGGAAGTACGAGGCGTACCACAACACTCATAGAAAACTGACTCATACTAGTTTCCAACACTTAGCCAATTCTGCAGCAGCCAAGGAATGCATGAGAGCTAGGTATGACTCATACAATCCTGTTACGGGTCTTATGATCAGTCGTAGGACGAGTCGATGCTAGATATGAAAATTTCCCTGTTAGCTTAGAAAAAGGTTTCTAATGTCTGTATAAATACCTTTTATGTTTTGTTTTTGTAAGAGAGGTGAGTAGACATGTGATTACTTGGGAGAAGTTTTATTTATGAATTATTATCAAGTTTTGGAGAGCAATTCTTGAGATTAACACTTGGTTTTATCAATTGTTCTTGATTTTATTCATCAATATTCGAAGCAGGGTTTCTTCCAATTATTATTGTAAGTATTTAATTATGTGTTTGTCTATGAATGCTAATTACAATCTAACAATCATGAGTGGCTAAAACCTCCACAACTAGGGTTGTGGAAACTATGGTAGATTAACAAAATAGGATTACACTAAGTGATTCAAAACCAATGCTAAACGCTTGTATTGTATTCTCTTCATCTTTAAAATTTCTTAACGGTACGTAGTATTAGGACTTGCCCGAATTCTTTACTTCCTTGAACCTACAGAAGTAGAGATTAGGAAAAGAGAATTACAACAAAGCCCTAATTTTTATGATCAGCGTACAACTTGAGCTGAAGTTGCATGAAAGTTGATTTGGAACATATTGATAAAGATTTATTTGAATTCTCTCATGAGACCTGACCCGGTGATTGAGTATAGTCATCCAATAGGGACGAACCAATCGTTTAGATGAACTCTAGTTATTAGTTCTACAAGTAAGCATTGCAATTGATCACGAGCATACACCCAAAGTAAATATGAACCCATGGAGAACACTTACCCTAGTTATTTGTAAATATTTATAACAACCACAATTGCAATCTTGTTTTATTATTGTTTTCCTTTAAACTCTCCCAATTTGGAGATAATTTACCAACAAGTTTAAGTACCGACATAGTCTAGATCTTATCCTATTCCCTGTGGATTTTACCCCAACCTCTTTATTCGGTTCTTTGTTGACAATATCCTCTTTATACTTTGCCAGAAAGTGTGAGTTAGAGCATTACCAAAAAGTAGCACCGTTGCCGGGGAATACAACTAAGATTAGATTAATTACTTGTATTTAACTTTTGGGTGTTGTTTCCCCATTTACTTTTTCATTGTTTTTCTTCTATGGTTCATTCAGTCTAACACCAAGGAAGCTACCTTTGCGAATACTCAAATAGAATTCAAGAGGCTTCAAGTGCCCATGGGAGAGATGATGATTGGTGACACACTAGAAGCCGTCTTGATGAACTATGAAGGAGATGGACTACCGGGGTACACAAAACTAGTAAATGCCCTAGAAGGAATGGGGTCATATAAATTCAGACCAAAGAAGTTAGACCTTGACTTGAAAAACTATGCGACTCCGCCAGCAAAGCCATCAGTGGAGGAACCACCAGTTTTGGAACTGAATGAATTACCTCCCTACCTCAAATACGCATTCTTGGGTGAAGACAACACTTTTCCAGTGATTAATGCAGCCGACTTGACAGACTAGCAAGTAGAAGCTTTGGTCACAGTATTAAAAAGGCACAAAAAGGCAATTGGCTAGACCATTGCTGATATCATCGGGATTCCTCCAGGCATATGCACTCACAAAATCCAGCTCGAGCTAAATTGCAAACCAAGTATAGAGCATCAGCGACACCTGAACCTACCTATGCAAGAAGTAGTGAAAAAGGAGATTATCAAGTGTCTAGACTGTAAGGTCCCAGAAACCCAAAGACTAGATCTAGGACTTAAATCAGAAAATCTGAAAATCTACAGAAATTATCATAGAACGACTCACCTAACGGGTCGTTGAGAGATCTAACGACTCGTTAAGGTCAGCCGTGGGAAGGAGGATTGAGATATGATAAGGGAGATGCAGTGTACCCAATGGAAGACCTCACGAGTCGTGGTCAGGCACCATGACCCGTTAGGTCACTCGTGAGCAGGCAGGGGTCAGGAATTTAAAGAATTGGACAGTGTACTTGACGACTTACCTAATGACTCGTTTGTGGCAGTAACGAGTCGTCAAGTCCCTCGTGGTGGCCTTTCGGGTTTTTCCAGGTAGTGTACCTAATGAGTGTGTCTACGAGTCGTGATCAGTGACCACGACTCGTTGGGTCACCCGTTAGGATCACCTGACAATTTTTTCCTGCGACTTTCTAAGGGCTATTTAGTAATTTTCTATTCTCCTAAGCTTTAAACTACATCGTTTTGGATGTAAATTCAGACCTAGTAGTGGGAATGATTGACCTCTCCCCTTATTCCCATGTTCATTCTCAGAAAAATATCGACAAGTCTTTCAAGAACTCACAGAGCAAGGTCCAGAGTTTCTCATTCATCTCAGAAATTCAAGCTTGCTCCTCAGGGGAATTTCTTAGCCAGGTATGTGGGAATTCAACAAGGGAATTGTCCTTCCCTTGTGTCCCCCAAAACCCTCTCATCGTTTCTCTAGCAGTTTCAGCCGTGAGTTTTCGAATACGAAGAAATTACATGTTGTTTTTCGTTAATTTCACATAGAATGATATCCATGCTTATTATTGATATGATCTCCATTAGTTCTTACCTAAATTGTTGATGTTCTTTCAAAAGTGGATTTAAGCCCTAGATTTTCAAGTGGAGATTATTTGCGTATCAAATTCCGTCTAGATTGTGAAGTGTGATTTGGGCTGATTTTCTAGTATTTATTATTTTCTAGATTTTGAGTAAATACTCCATTGAAAAGAATGACTTTAGCCCTGGCACGAATATGAAAGTTATAGCATCGTTTGTCAGATGTGATTTCTTTAATTCTTGAAATATTTGTCATATTATGGAATTCCTGTGTGGCTGGAATGAGTTGAGTTCTCTGTTAGCTGCTTAGTAGTTCAGCTTAGTTAGAATGTAGAACCTCTTCAGAATTATACAGATATTTTCAACTGATCAGTTTGACTTCAGTTTTTCTCTGAGGTGTCAGTGGTGCCTCCCAGTTATCAAAATCAGATTCAAAATCCAGTTTACTGGTCCATTAGGTGGTCATGACATCTTAAATGTATAGATCTGACTAGCCTCAAGACCCCAATTCATATTACAGTTTGTTCTTAGACGGTTATGACGCTTTCAGATAAGCAACTCTAACCAGTCTAGAACTCAGTTTCAGAATATGGTCCGTTGAGACTCTCAGGGTACTTTCAGTTATAATATCCCTGACTAGTCTTGGACCCCAGTTTCGAGCTATCAGCTTAGTAATTCAATCTAGATTTTTCAGTGGGAGTAGGACTTAGCACCGAGCGGACCGGGGTTCCAGTGCACCCAGGTTCCCAAAACTCCGTTGCCAGCATAGGTTATAGTATTATTTGGCCTGATTGGCCCCAGACTCTTGTGATCACCCAGTTCATGTCTTTATACCATGAAAAGGTATATTGGGTCCTATCGGTGGGGTGTATACATCGGACTCCACGTCTAGCTCACGTGGTTATATGTCGATTATAGACTCTCCCACTAGTCAGTCCAATCCAGTTTCAGAATAAGCAGCTCAGTTCAGTTCCAGCTGTATCAGTTTGGCTCAGCTCAGTACAGTATCTCAGACTCAGAACTTTCAGACTTAGGGCATGTCTCTGACCACCAGACAGGGTCATTTTGACCATCTCAACTTCTTTTAGTAGTTCAGTTTAGTATACTTATCGATCATTGCATGTCATATCAGTTCAGGCATTACATTCAGTTATGTTTTCTCTCACTTACTTAGTACGTTCAAAGTACTGACACATACTTTTATGCTGTATCATTTCGTGATACAACTGCAGGTTCTCAGACGCAGCACCGTTAGTCGCCACGGTTCAGATCCTCCTCCTCAGCAGCTGAAGTGTGAGTCCTTATCATTCGAGGGCCTTATTTCTTTTCGTTCAATTAGTTTATTATTTTTAGCTAGACTTAGAGTTAGCTGGGGGCTTGTCCCAACAACTCACCAGTTAGAGAGCTTTCAGACTCAGAATTAATTTCAGACTCCAGATGTTCTAAGCTTTATGTTTCATTTTTATTTTCATAAATGCTTTTATGCTATTATTTCAAAGCTTCTGCTATATCTGTTTTACTCAGAATACCAGTGTATGATAGAACAAGGGTTGACTTGGGGTCACTTGTGACTTCAAGTACCCATCCAGGGTGTAGACTCAGAGTGTGACAAACTTGGTATCAGAGCACTAGGTTTAGAGTATCCTCGGAATGTTTGAAAGCCACATCGAGTAGAGTCCTTTTCATGGGTGTGAAGCGCGCCATATTTATGATGAGGAGGCTACGAGATGTTATTAGTAAAACTCTCTTTTGTTCATATTCTTTATCGTGTGTTAAAGTTCGAACCCGAAACGTCCTTCTAACTAGTGCTCTGTTTCGTTTCAATGAACCATGCCTCCCAGACGTGGTAACAGAAGAAGGGATGGTAACGCCAATAGACCTATCCCACCAGCCCCGATAGCCCCTCAAGATGATTCGGTATCTACCACCGAGTTCAGGGCGGCCATTCAATTGCTGGCCCAAACAGTCACCAACCAGGTGAACCAACAGGTGGTGCCGATGAACACCAATGGGTCTGCAACAGCTGCTAGGGTGCGGGACTTCACCCGTATGAACCCTCCATCTTTTCAGGGATCCAAAGTAGGTGAGGATACCCAAGAGTTCGTGGATGAGATGAGGAAGATTACCCGCATTATGGGTTTTAGCTCCTCTGAGAGTTCTGATTTGGCTGCCTGCCAACTAAAAGGGGTAGCTCAGGTCTAGTATGAACAGTGGAAAGAGGGGCGGGCTCGTTGGGAAGAAAGATTACGTGCGGCCTGTAGAGCACATGTAAGGCACAGTCGGGTTGCTCACGCAGCGGATCACTCTCTCCACACAACTTTCCTAGACAGATTTTCCCCTCGGGAGCTGAGGGAGGAAAAAAGGGTGGAGTTTATGAACTTGAGACAGGGCAACCGAACAGTGGAGGAGTATGCTCTGGAGTTTACCAGGCCGTCTAAGTACGCTCCAGAGATGGTAGCCGAGCCAAGAGATCGCATGTTGAAATTTGTGAACAGGGTGTCAAATCTGGTCCTCAAGGAGTGTAGAACAGCGATGTTGATTAATGATATGGACCTCTCCAGCTTGATTGTCTATGCCCTGCAGATTGAGGCTGAAAAGTTGAAGAATATGAGCGAAAGAACAAATGGGCAAAGACTGGCCGATTCAAATTATGGCCATCAGAGGTCTAGTGGTAGCAGCCGCCCACAGCAGCAGAGCATCAACAACAACAACAACAACAGAAGACCCCAACACCCAGCTCAGCCAGTGCCCCAACCTTCCGGTCCCGTCAGGATCGGAGGGGTGGAGCACTTGGCACTCAGTCTTAGAGCCACAGTGTCGAAAATAGATACCCAGCTTGCCCAAAGTGTGGCAAGAATCACCTGGGAGAGTGTCTTCAGGGTTGAGAGGGTTGTTTTGGTCGTGGACAGCTCGGACATCGGCTTAGAGAGTGCCTATCAACCAGGTGAGGGGATCAAAAACCACCACATCATCAGCTCCAGCAGGTTGACCAGCCCAGCAGGCTAATACATCAGTTATGGATGACGGTTAGCGCTAAAACCATTTCTATGCTCTATCTTCCCATCAGGATCAAGAGAGCTCACCTGACGTAGTCACGGGTATGTTACATCTTTTTCATCTAGACGTGTATGGCCTCCTAGATTCGTGACTCCCTACGTAGCAGTCCAGTTCAATATCAGTCTAGAGGTCCTCTTAGAACCGTTCTCAGTCTCCACTCCAGTTGGCGAGTCAGTTAGAGCCAGCCGAGTGTATAGAAACTGTCTAGTCTCAGTCCTTAATAAAGTCATCCCAGCTGACCTCGTAAAGTTAGACATGGTCAATTTTGACGTTATCCTCTGCATGGATTGGTTACACTCCGATTATGTCTCAGTTGACTGCAGAACTAGAGTGGTCAAGTTCCAATTTCCAAATGAACCAGTGTTAAAATGGATGGACAGTTCAGCACCTAAGGGTAGGTTTATTTCCTACCTTAAGGCCCAGAAACTCATCTCCAAGGAATGTATTTATCATCTAGTTCGAGTCAAGGATTCCAACTCCGAGACCCTAACTGTCTAGTTATGTCACGCCCCGCCTTGGGGGGTATGACTGGCACCTGGTTCCCTAGTAGGACCTGGAC
>JACEIK010004327.1:103961-114940 GCA_018107945.1 Datura stramonium
AATTTTATAATCAAATACTATAGGAAATAATTTTGATTAGAATATTTTCTATAATTAGAGACATAACAGCACATCTGTCAAGCCCCACTTTGGGAGGCCTGATTGGCACCTAGTGCCGCACTGGGATCTGGACTAACTTGACTAGGCTTGTGCACTCTTGGTGCATGCCTGCAACTCAATTCAAGAAAACGCCGAGCTATATCTCGGCTGTAAATACAACCTCTGGCCGATAAGACCACCTATAAAAGAAGACGGTTGGCCAACAACAATGCAATAACAGGGATCTTATGCGGGCCAATAAGACACCATGTTGTCTAGTTATAACTAAATGAAAACAGACAGTTATAACAATGCTATAACCGACAAGGCTACTAACTAATAGCTCAACTAGGCGCCACACGACCATCACACGAAATAAAACATACATGGCCCCCACATAGCCAACAGCAAAACCAACAGCTACTAATATGTAGCCTACATTCCTCTAAGAGTGGAATAATGGCCGAGACAAGGCCCCGACCTACCCATAAATTGTACAACAAAAGAACAAACTTTTTCTAACTATCAACTCTGGAGGAAAGGAGCTGATTGAACTGCTGACTCCGGCTAATGACTAAGAGGGTCCCGAACCGTGTCTATCCGCACTGTAGGCAAGTAATACAACGCCCCAAGGATGGACATCAATATAATATGTACTGAATATGTAAAGCAGTAAAATAATAACTAATTGAAAGCTGAGGAGGGTAAGAAGTTAACCTGAGTGATCTCACCATCTGAAATATCTAACTAATAAGTATATATACACAAACAAGAACCTAACCGGGCCCCCATAAGCCAGAAGGTACAAACAACACAGAATAACCTACCTGGGCCCCCATAAGCCCCCGCAAGTACAAACAATGCACACTCCTGTTGTTTGGCTACTAAAGGTTCGTAACCATACTGTAACTCAGGATTACTCGTTCTCTAAAGCTGTATCCGAGCCTGATAGGCTCCTGTAGTAGTGTTTGTGTCTGAGCCATCTGGGTTATGTAACCAGACCCCGAGCCTTGGCTCGACTGTGGGTTATAGTGTAACTGTTGTAACTGGATCCTGAGCCTTAGCTCAACTATGGATCATAATGTAACTACTGTAACTGGATATGGTCCTCACAGCCTCTATCTGGTGTAACTCTATACGACCCTCATGGCCTCAATCGAATGGAACTCCATATTGCCCTCATTGCCTCAATCTGGTGGATCTCAATACGACCCTCACGACCTCCATATGGTGGAGCTCAATATGGCCCTCACGACCTTAATCTGGTCCTTTCAGACATCATACTGCCCCTACAAGTATGGCCCTATAGGCAATAACATCTAACAACCCAATCGTCGTAAGGAAAAACTAATCTAGCAAGGGTTAACTCTGACGAGGGTTACTATGTCATTGTTGTCGTTTCAATTCTATTTGTAGCAGCTGACTATAATAGGTTTACTATGGATTACTACAGATATACAGGTCGTACTAACTTTATGGTGCACGTAACTTGCCGAAAAGGATAGCCTTACATACCTCGAATGCCGACTTTCATCTAATTGGCGAGTTTCAACTTGTAAATGGCGGTTTCACCCAACTGCAGTCTTTATACTAAGAGAATAGGGATAATTTCAAACTAAACTCAGAAAATAATTATAACTTTTGATAATAATATTAACTATAATTCAACTCTGAATAATCGGTGAAAACCCGCAATTTCTCGAGATTTCAGAAGGGAGAAATGCTTACCTAATGCCTGTGGCCGTTTAGGATTCAATTTGGAGTAATTCTGACAACATTTACTTGGCGGGGTTCTGGTATGACGAGTGAATTTTCGAGAAATAACTCCATAGAAATACTTCCCATAGACTTAGGACTTGTTACCTAAAGTTAATTTGCGTTTGGATAGCATTTGGTAGCGTAATCGGAAAAAAATTAATTGAAAGTTGTGTTCTCTCTTGTTTCTGGCCAAGGGAGTATATTAAAAATGATTTAAAATTGAACTAAGGAAGTATATATATATATATATGTGTGTAGGACGGTGGCTGGGTGTGCCTCGCGCTGGCCAACACGCCAGGTGGGTGCCGCGCCGCGCCTTGTAGGGTGCTAGCCCTCCTGTTGTGCTGCGCCCGCCAAAGCATCGGCAGGCTGGCACGTCGCGTTGGCCCCTAGCGACTGGGCCTCGCCCCATCCTTCTTCGAGGCTTTTCCTACATGCGTCAAACTCTCCTTACTCATCACAACCCACGCGTACGCCTACTAACCGTTAACATTCTACGAGGTGTAACATCCTCCCCCCCTTAACCCTTAGGAACATTCATCCTCGAATGTCATCTTCAGGCTTAAAGGAGTCAATTCTTTTAACTAGTACTTATAAAATTTTCGGTAGAGTCTCCTCTGTAATATGGACTATCTGGAAACTTGAAATGCAGAAAAGTCCAACATAGGCGCCTCACAGAATGCTATAACCAACTACTCCACCATATAGAGATGACCAAATAAACAGTACTAGTAATATAAGTAGTAAAATAACAACTAAACCACGACCTCACCTCAACTGCATAATTTGGGTCAATCCTAGAATAGGTGAGGATATCTAGATCTCATGTCGTCCTCAACTTCCCAGGTTATCTCTTCTTTATTTATGTTCATCCATAGTTCTTTAACGGAGGCTACATCTTTAGTTCTCAGTCTACGAACATTTCTATCTAGTATAGCAACTAGAATTTCTTCATAGGCTAACTCCTCAGTAACTTGAACGTCCTCAAGTGGCACCCACCCGGGATAGGTCCCTATACACTTTCTCAACATAGACCGTGAAAGACTGGGTGAACAGACTCTAATTCTGGAGTCAACTCTAACTCATATGCCACTCGGCCTATCCTTTGAAGGATCCGATACAACCCAATGAATCTCGGGCCAAGCTTGCCCTTCTTGCCAAATCTCATCACGCCCTTCATCAACGATACTTTGAGGAATACCCAATCATCTATATTAAATTCCAAGTCTCTACGCCGCACATCGGAGTAGGACTTCTGACGACTTTGGGCTATCAGTAACCGCTCTCTGATGAGTTTCACTTTCTCCTCTGACTGGTGAATCACATCAAGTCCGATTAACTCTGCCTCTCCTACCTCAAACCACCCGATAGGAGACCTGCATTTCCGCCCATATAATGCTTCATAAGGCACCATCTGAATTGCAGAATGATAGCTATTATTATATGAAAATTCAATAAGGGGTAAATTCTCATCCCAGCTTCATCCAAAATCTAGCACACATGCCCGTAACATGTCCTTAAGTGTTTGAATGGTGCGCTCTGCCTGACCGTCTGTCTGGGGATGGAAGGTTGTGCTCAAACTAACTTATGTCTCCAAACCTTTATGAAATGATTATAAAAATCTAGCTGTAAACTTTTCCCCTCTGTCAGATATGATAGATGTTGGGACACCATGCAACTGGACTATCTCCTTAATATATAGCTCGATGTAATCTTCTGTCACGACTCGATTTAACACCCTAGCCATAATAAGGGATAAAAGGAACCCCGAAAGGCTCCAAGTCGACCCATGACATAATCATAGCATAACACTTAATGAAATAAACAGCTGACGAAAACGTAGCTAAGCGGAAGCTAACTTTAAAAGCCGAGATTAATAATTAAAGACATAATCTAGCAAAACATAATACATAGACTGAATCTGATTACACATGTCTAAAAGCCTATACTAACTGATGAGTTGCTGGAATAGGTCCCCAGCTAACTCTCAAGTCTGAAAACTGAAATACAACTGAACAAGAACATAGACCTCATCCTCGAGAGATGAGGACTCACCAAAATCCGCTAAGATGGAGGGAGGAGCGTGTCTACCCGTGGGGTTGAGTCTGGATACCTGAATCTATATCATGAAAAGATATAGCACATAAAAGCATACAGTCAGTACTTGAAATGTACTGAGCATATGAGGAAAATGTAAACAACTAAACATGCAAGGGCGTCAGTCGAACCTTGTCTCTAAATTGTACCAGACTTGGGTCCTCATACTTCCGTTCTTTTACCTATACAACCAGGGAGGATACTGCTGTATTCTGAATTATAGCCCCATTATCCTCTGAGTCTACTACATGAACTGCTAAACTGGCTAACCGGTGTAACTCTTGAGTAATTTCCCGTTGTTCTGGTGTCAGGCTAAATTTCCTATGGATCTGTGGATAAGGGCGTCAACTACGATATTAGCCTTTCCTAAGTGATACAAGATGTTCAAATCATAGTCTTTCAATAATTCTAGCCAATGGCACTATCGCAAATTCAGCTCTTTTTGCATGAAAATGTACTGGAGGCTTTTATGATCAGTAAAAATATCCACATGCACACCATACAAGAAATGCCTCCATATTTTTAAGGGTGGGATAATTCTTTTCATGTTTCCTCAATTTCCTTGAAGCATACGCAATTATCTTTCCGTGTTGCATCAGAACGCACCCTAGCCCAACGTCCGAAGCGTCGCAATATTAGCATAACCCTCTGAACCTTCCGGCAAAGCTAACACTGGTGCTGACGTCAATCTATTTTTCAATTCTTGAAAACTTTTCTCACAGGCCTCGGTCCACTGGAACTTGGCTGCCTTATGAGTCAATTTAGTCAAAGGCGCTGATAGGGTAGAAAATCCTTCCACAAACCTTCTGTAATACCCGGCTAAACCCAAAAAACTGCGAACCTCTATTGGAGTTGTAGGTCTAGGCCATGTCTTTACTGCCTCAATTTTTTGTGAATCAACTTGAATACCAGCCTCTGATACAATGTGGGCCAAAAAAGCTACAAAATTTAACCAGAACTCATATTTAGAAAACTTTGCATATAGCTGCTATCTCTGAGGATCTAAAGTACTATTCACAGATGATCTTTGTGTTCCTCTTCTGAGCGGGAGTATACCAGGATATCGTCGATGAACACTACCACAAACAAATCTAAATATGGTCTGAAGATACTGTTCATTAGGTCCATGAACATTGTTGGTGCATTTGTCAACCCGAAAGACATAACTAGGAACTCAAAATGACCATATTTGGTCCTGAAAGTCGTCTTCGGTATGTCCTTCTCCTAAACTCGAACCTGGTGGTACCCGAATCTCAAGTCAATTTTGGAAAAATATTTTTCCCATTGCAACTGGTCAAATAAATCATCTATCCTTGGAAGAGGGTATTTTTTCTTAATAGTAACTTTATTCAACTGCCGATAATCTATACACATGCGTAGGGAACCATCTTTCTTTCTTACAAACAGAACTGGCACACCCCACGGTGAAGTACTCGGCCTGATAAAACATTTATCCAACAAGTCTTTCAACTGTTCTTTCAATACTTTTAATTCAACAGGGGCCATTCGATACAGAGGGATGGATATAGGCTGAGTATCTGGTAGCAAGTCTATAGAGAAATCTATTTCATGCTCTGGGGGAATACCAGGAAGTTCGTCTAGAAATACATTTGGAAACTCATTAACTATTTGGATGGATTGGAGAGTCAGGGATTCTGCTTGCATATCCCGAACCTTCAAAATATGGTAGATACAACTCTTTGCTATCAACTTTTTCGCCCGAAGATAAGATATGAACCTACCTTTTGGCATAGCTGTATTACCTCTCCACTCTCGCACTACCTCCCTTGGAAAGTGAAATCTGACAATTCTGGTCCAGCACTCTACAGTGGCATAACATGGTGCCAACCATCCCATACCCACAATCACATCAAAATCAATCATCTCTAGTTCTACTAGATCTGCTAAAGGTCTGGGGACCGATAATCTTTACTGTACAACCCCGGTAAATTCTTTTAGCAATGATAGAGTCATCGATGGGTATAGACATCGTGAAGGGTCGCTGAAGCAATTCTGGCACTATATCAAATTTTTGGGCCACTAATGGAGTAACGTATGACAAAGTGGAGCCCGGATCTATCAAAGCATAAACTGAGTGAGAGCAAACATCTAATATACCTGTCACAACATCTGGCAATGACTCCGACTCCTGTCGCCCTGATAGTGCATATGTGCAATCCTGACCGCTGCCTGAACTAGATGCCCCTGATCTACCTCAGCCTCTGCCCGCTGGAGCTGAGGGCCTACACCCTGCAGAAGGGGCTAGGTCATATGAACCCACTGAGGATCTACTCTGCTGGTCCTGACCGCCCTGGTGTCTAGTCAAACAATCTCTCATTATTTTTTCCTCCTATCCACACGAATAACAGCCGGTGGAACCATCCCTACATCTCCCTAGATGCAGCCTATGATAAGTACTGCAACGTGGCACCACTGGTCCCATCTGATCTAGCCCCCTCTGCTGCTGTGAGCCTGACGCTCGTGAACTCTCGTTGGGACCTGACTGTCCATGGAGATCTGATCCTCTGCCTTGCTGCTGCTAGAACGGGGGCCTAGGTGTCCAACTTGATAAACGAGGCCTGGGCCCACCCTGAAAGTCTGCGGGTCTAGCCCTTCGACGCTGCTCCTGACCCGCCCTGTCCATGGCGTACTGACGTTGTCTGAGTTCCTCTATGTTTTGAGCAAAGGCCTGAATCTGTGAGATATCCATATCCTCTCACAGTGTGTCCGTAATGCAAGATTCCACATATTATGGCACAAGTCCCGTAATAAACCGGTGCACTCTGGTTGGAATAGTGTTGACAAACGAGGGCACGTATCTGGCTAAGGAATTAAACCTCAATGCATATTATCTGACACTCATCTTGCCCTGCTCCAGATGTAAAAATTGCTCTACTCTGGCTTGTCGGACCTCTTGGGGAAAGTAGTGGTCTATGAAAGCCTCAGAGAAGCTAGGCCACGTAGGTGGAGGTGCATCTCTGCCCTGGGATCTTTCCCAACTCTCGTACCACAAAATCGCTATCTTTCACAATCAGAATACTGCTAATTCAACTAATTTTGTGGATGAGGCATGCATGACCCGAAATATCCTCTGCAACTGGTCTATGAAATTTTGGGGGTCCTCTCTACGATCTGTTCCTGTAAACTACGGGGGACTCAAAGCAAGGAACTCACAAACTCTCGAACTCCCGAGCCCCTCAGTGGGCTCAACAGAAGTTGGTACTACTGGCTGAGGCTGATGTTATGCAGCCACCAGCTGAACCAACATGTAAAATGCACCCCTGAGCTCCTGATCCGATGGCACGGGAATGGCTGGGGTGGTACTGGTGTATCTGCTGCCCTAGAGGGCTCTGAGTGCAGTGGTGAGTGCTAGGGAGATCAAGGTGACATCTCCCTGTCGCCCTTAGATCGGGATGGCTCTAACTGGGGCCCCCTACTAGTGCCCTCTCCTGCCGCCTCATCTAACTCTCGACTAGTCGCGGTCTGTTGTGTGTCAGGAATTTCTCTGTAAATAAGTAGAATAACATAAGCTTAGGGAGTTACCCTATACAACAAAGCTCTATAGCATTACTAGAGGAGAAAGAAGAGTAACCACACCATTCTGCCTCATAGCCTTCTGTCTATAGAATATGGTGTACAACACATCCATAGAAAAGACTCTACTAGACACGGCTTGCAGATTCCCTGGATACGACCTGCTCTGATATCAATTTTGTCACGCCCCACCTTGGGAGGCTTGATTGGAACCTAGTGCCACACTGGGATCTGGACTAACTTGACTAGGCTTGTGCACTCCTGGTGCATGCCTGTAACTCAATTCAAGAAAACGACGAGCTATATCTCGGCTGTAAATACAGTCTCTGGCCGACAAGGCCACCTGTAAAAATAGATATCTGACCAACAACAACGTAATAACAGGGATCCTATGCGGGTCTACAAGACCACCATTTGCTTCTAGTTATAACTAAATGAAAACATGCAGCTATAACCATGTTATAGCTGACAAGGTTGCTAACTAATAGCTCAACTAGGCCCCGCATGGCCATCACACGAAATAAAACATACATGGACCCCACACGGTCAACAACAAAACCAACAGCTACTAATTTGTAGCCTGCAACCTCTAAGAGTAGAATAATGGTTGAGATAGGGCCCCGACCTACCCATAAACTGTACAACAAAAGAACAAACTTTTTCTAACTATCAACTCCGGAGGAAAGGACTTGAATGAACTGCTGACTACGGCTGATGACTAAGAGGGTCCCGAACCATTTCTATCCGCACCTGCAGGCGAGTAATGCAGCTTTCCAAGGATGGGCGTCAGTACAATATGTACCGAATATGTAAGGCAGTAAAATAATAACTGATGAAAGCTGATAAAGCTGAAGCAATCGTGAAGGACGGTAAGAAGTTAACCTGAGTGATCTCACCATCTTAAATATCTAACTAAAAAGTATATATACACAAACAAGAACCTAACCTGGCACCCATAAGCCTGGAAGGTACAAACAACACAGAATAACCTATTTGGGCCCCCATAAGCCCCGACAAGTACAAATAATGCACACTCTTACTGTCTGGCTACTAAAGATTCGTAAGCAACTGTAACTCAGGATTACTCATTCTCTAAAGTTGTATCCGAGCCTGATAGACTCCTGTAGTTGTGTCTGTGTCTGAGCCATCTGGGTTATGTAACTGGACCCCGAGTCTTGGATCGACTGTAGGTCATGGTGTAACTGTTGTAACTGGATCCCGAGCCTTACTATGGATCATAATGTAACTACTGTAACTAGATACGACCCCACGACCTCTATCTAGTATAACTCAATACGGCCCTCACGACCTCAATCGGATGGAACTCAATATGGCCCTTACATCCTCAATCTGGTGGATCTCAATACGGCCCTCACGACCTTCATATGATAGAACTCAATATGGCCCTCACAGCCTCAATCTGATGGAACTCAATATGGCCCTCTTGGCCTCAATCTGGTACTTTCGGACATCATACTTCCCCTACAAGCATGGCCCTATAGGCACTAACATCTAACAACCCAACCATCATAAGAAAAAATCAATCTAGCTAGGATTAACTCTGACGAGGGTTACTATGTCATCGTTGTCGTCTCAATTCTATTTGTAGCAGCTGACCACAATAGGTTTACTATGGAGTACTATAAATACACAGATCGTACTAACTTTATGACGTATGTAACATGCCAAAAAGGATAGCTTTACATACCTCGAATGCCGACTTTCGTCTAACTAGCGAGTTTGAACTTGTAAATGGCGGTTTCACCCAACTGCAGTCTTTATACTAAGAGAATAGGGCTTTAATTCTAAACTCGGAAAATAACAATAACTTTTGATAATAATATTAACTATAATTCAACTTTGAATAACTCGGCGAAAACCCGCAATTTCTCAAGAGTTTAGAAGGAAGAAATGCTTACCTAATGCCTGTGGCCGTTTAGGATTCAATTTGGAGTAATTCTGAAAAACTTTACTCGGTGGGGTTCCGGTATGCCGAGCGAATTCTCAAGAAATAACTTCGTAGAAATGCTTCCCGTAGGCTTAGAATTTTCTACCTTAAGTTAATTTGCGTTTGGAAGGCGTTTGGTCGCGTAATCGAATGAAAATTGATTGAAAGTTGCATTCTCTCTTGTTTCTGGCTGAGGGAGTATATTACAAATGATTTAAAATTGAACTAAGGAAGTATATATATATGTGTGTAGGACGGTAACCGGGTGTGCCTCGCGCTAGCCAATGCACCAGGAAAGGTGCCGCGCCACGCCTCCCAGGGCGTTGGCCCTCCTGGCGCACTGCACTGCTCAAAGCACCGGCAGGCTGGCGCGTCGCACCGGCTCCTCGCAGCCCAGCCTCGCCCCGCCCTGCTTTCGAGGCTTTTCCTACACGCGTCAAACTCTCTTTACTCGTCACAACCCATGGGTATGTCTACTAACCGCTAACATTTTACGGGGGTGTAACAACATCATAATTAGAGTTATTCTAATAGTAAATAATCTAATCAATATTATTTCCTGCAGACATGCCATAATTATAGTCATTCTACTATGAAAGATTCTTATGAATTATTATATATATTTACGAGGATTAGTTCAACATAATACGAAAGGTTCATAGTATACAATATAAGGGAAAAAACAACCTTGAAGCTAAAAATATCTACTAAAATTTTGACTTTATCAGTGAGATATTCAAAATAAAGATGCAATGGGGTTTTAAAGTTTGTATCGTGCTATTATGGATGGTTCCTGATCGCAAAAGGACATATAATTCGATTTCAATAGAGATGTTATTACAAGATGAAAAGATATTTGTATCATCTTATTATCATTATAAATACATATGTTGACTACTCTCGTGATGGATATATAATATAGATATGAATTTTTTTGTAGGGAGCTCATATCCATGCAACTACGGGTAGGTATGTTATCCGCATGTTCATAGAAAATATAAATAAGTTGGGACTGTATATCATGAAAAATTTCATTGGTAGTTCAAATAACACAAAATATAAGACCAATAAGCACAAGTTGAGGCTGACGTTTACTATAGAACAACTGTGAATGAAACAAATGATTCTAAATTCGCTATGCATATCTTCAATCTATAGTCTTATGAGTAGTTGATTGACCAACTTGATGTTGACGAGAATGACTTGTTAGGTAATTATTAAATTTGCTTTTTATTTGCATTGATTTGTTTTAGCAAATTGATGAATATTTCTTTAAATGAACTAGATATTATAAGAGAGATTGTTAGTCACGGATAAGTGCAATCACACAAGCAAGGCGGTAAGACCAGTACTTTTATGAATATACAAGATCACAAGTAAGCTCGCAAACATGATTAGAATTAACATATAGATTTCAATATCATTATTTTTCTCAATGTGAAGTTGTGTTTTTTCAAGTAGGATGAAGAATATTCCAGCTACCTTTTGAAATAAATTTGTAGAACAAATTATGTCATACTTGGACGGATCTAGCAATAATCCTGTTACAGTGGTTATTCAAGAAAACATAAGCCAAAAAAGGCGTTTACATTTATTTCATTAG
>JACEIK010004328.1:4230-20073 GCA_018107945.1 Datura stramonium
ATCCCTTGCTCGCTCCCGAGTCCATCTCCGATTCCTCCCAACATGCATCTTAGCTCCATAAAAAGTACGTTTTTCCTGCAAAACAATGCTAATCATGTTGATTTATAAATTCACACTTTCCTACAATTTACATGAGAATGTACAGACATTGTTGGATAAACAAGGCAAAAACGATGCATTTGAGTATCACATGGGCATATAAATATGCCCCAGATCACCTACCCCACACTTAAAATCTTGTTCGTCCTCGAACAATACTCTTACACCTCATGCAATTGACACCCCATCATGAGGCAAAAACGATGCATTTGAGTATCAATGGGCATATAAATATGCCCTAGATCACACTACCCCACACTTAAAATCTTGTTCGTCCTCGAACAATACTCTTACACCTCATGCAATTGACACCCATCATGGCTACTTTGGCTCAACAACTGAAAGTTACGGTTATACTGATTATTTACATAACAAATCAATAAGAAAACATGCATGGTATCATCATTACAATGACAGTAAACATATCGAGACCTCTTAGACATCAAGAATCAACTTCGATATCGGCAACCCATGCAAATTAGCTGACCAAGATATCCGCCAACACGAATTTATTCTTTCACAAACAGCGCCCTCACAAGCAAGAGAGTTTCCCCATTTTAATCACATGAACTCTAAAACATTTCATGCCGGGTATATACACACAATTTCGCTCTCTCCCAAAAGAATTCATGCATTGTGTCATGACCAATAAGCTTGCCTCTAGTGTTTACTCCACTAATATAAGGACGCGTGATGTAGGATCACGAGGACTTTAACGGGTTGTGGCATCAGAGCTACGGAACTAGTATATACTGGGCTAACCAATAAAGTAACTAGCATCCTTAAGCGCTTTTTCCATACATCCCATCACAATCTAAGCATAATTTCTTCCTTCCTCCTCCAACCTTGAAATCTTTCTTAATTTTTTGTCCCCCACTTCTTTAAGCACACCACACGCCGTACTAAACAACACATGGTCAGGTTACACCCCATTTCCTTTAAATCTGGCGAGTGCACCTTTGACTCTTTTTTTCTTTACTTTCATCGCTTTGCTTTTTCCTCTCTTTATTTTCTTTCACCATTTCACCTTTACACCGTGGGAAAATTATTTTTTCAGCGCTTAAGAGCTTGGATTAGGTTTACGGACACCGAAAAGAAAGGTTGCTCGGTTCACACCTTTTTGACAAAAGAAAAATAGGAAGCAAAGGCTCAATGGGCTAACTAGGATTTAACATTCAAGATGAGTATGAAAAAGAAAAAAAACTTTAGGCTAAACAAAGAAACGCCACATCCTTTCCTACACTACACTTCCTTCATTTCATTTCGTATACACACCAGGCAAGTTCTAGACACTTCACAATAGCATGGAATAAACGAGACCTCGCTAGACACTCATTGCACATGCTCAACTCAAGACATATTCACAGACTGTTTAATCAGCTAATTACAAGAATTCAAAATTAAGCCTCTATCACCCCGAATCGAATTATGTGGCCTAAGTATCTCACATATGTACAAAAATTGCATGCTTTCATACGAATCACCTTTGCATTCTAAACATCATGAACAACACGCAACAAGAATTTCATAGCTACAGAGTAGCAACATGCATGGGATACAACCAAAAAAACCAAAATTAAAAATAAAAAGCTACTCCTATCGACTTCATTCCCTTAAGACGGCCGTCATCCATCCATCATAGGGAACGGCCACTATTTACGACTTCGGTTCAATGGGACTCTTCTCGGTAAAAGAATCGAAAACAAACTCGAGAAAACCCAATGATAAAAAATAATTAACGAAAATTTTAAAAATATCGATACTCGACAAAAATGCTTATAATAATCAAGCAACAACATTCAACGGCACACAACAACTTCAAAAGATATTTACAATACGAAACATACACACAAAACAGGGTCACAATATTTTCAAACACGACAACAGAACATGCATATATGTACAAATCAAGACAAAAAAACTAGCACCACCTAACTACTCCCCACCCCATACTTAGATAAAAACCAAACCCTGGCCCCAGTGTTCATACATTCAACAAACACAAAAGTGGGTGGTGAAACTCCCGGACGACCAAAGTATTCCCACTTCTTCGCCAAAGCCGCTGCCTCGTCTCCCATGTTTGAATCTCCCCGCGTCGTCCTCCTCCGACTCCAATGTCGGAATCCTCGCGACGTGTTCCCTCATCGCGGGGACATCATCATCCATGGGCTCCACAAAAAGCCGGGCCCAAACGACATAGAGCCCCGCGCTGGCCGAAAGGGTAATCTCAGGTCGAGCTGCCACAACTCATCCTCTGCCGGCCTCCCGCCTATGCACGCCTGGAGCATCCGCATCCCGAACATGCGGTCCATGTGGCTGATCATCCGAGCATGTCGCTCGGCAAGTGTAAGAACTGGCCCGTGGAGGTGTCGGGTGCCTTAGTCTTTGTGACGCCTATGGCACACCTCTCTCCATCCGCGGATATAGTCCAGGTCTTTCCTCCACATCTGTGCCCTCAGAACGTGCTTAGCAGACCGCCAAACCCGTACCTGTGCCCTTGATGCAAGCGGGCTCTCTTCATGGCGGATATGATCACCGCCCCAACATTTATCTCCGCCCTTTCATCGTGGCATACACTGTGCATACGCGATCTCGGTGACATCTGGCCAAGTGTGCACCCGGAATCAAGCAGAACAAACTATCTTCAGCCAGATCCAGGCTTCCTGTTCATCTGTGAGTAGGGCACGGTCTGATGGTAGCCCCTCTCCCTTATGCCTGCTCCAACGCGGTTGTCGAACGGGCCTGACACAACAAAAGGCCTGATATCCGTATATGGTGGAGTGATATTCACTGCTGAGCATGGGCGCGCAGCTCGCGGCCCCCAATATGGCATTTAGGTGATGAGGCTCAAGGGTGAAATCTGGCCCCTTATTTGATGGTGTGACTGCGGAGCTCGTTCCAATTTGCATAGAGCTTCCTGGAATCAAGTGCCGATTGCACTCCTTGGGCACTTCAAAGAGGAAGCCACAGCCCCGGCAGTGCCAATCCGGTGTACAATGCGGGGGAACTCCCCAGGCCAATGGGTCCCTTGGGTAATATGCTCCTCGGGGAAGTACTTGTTCTCTTGTGCTTTGCGTACCATTTTCCTTCCTCTGTCACCCATCGTTCCGTATTGGCGCGCTGGCCGCAAGGTGGAACAACCGCTGGTGCTGCTGGGACTCGCTGTTCCCTGGCTCCAGCCTTTTCTTCAAATACCAAGTAGATGCGCCTTCCCCTTGTCTTGCCTGCTTGCCATTGTTCCTGTCAAAGAAAGCAGACAGTCCCACAGCCAAATAAATAAATTAGCTTCGACTAAGGTTGGTTTAGCTAGGCCACCCCACACTTAGTCTTTAGCCACAATTACGGCATTACGACAAGATCATACTTATTCTATTATTTACATAAAAAGAAACCAAAACAACCAAACAACGAAAATGCCTGTGCATTCAGCTGATTCGACAGCATACCATCTATGTACTACTCATACTTCGTACAGCTAATCCCACATTACCATCGATAACATTTTATCACATAGCACTTAGCGAAAAAATTCTATCAACCCAACCTAAGCAATTCCCTAATTTCTATGTGATTCGATAATTTCATGCAATTTCAACAACTTTGTTCCCCCAAAATTCATCGCTTCTTTAGCCTAATAACGTTAAGCACAATACAATTCAATTCACCCAACATGTACAACACAACAATTCTTCACATTTCAACCTCAATTCACTTCTTCCTATTCACAACCCAACCCTAGCTACAATTTCTTCACAACAAAATTCGATCACATGTAATTATCGCGTTCATATAATCACAACGATACTACGAACATCAATCAACCATAACTTAAATGAATTTAAGCTCCATTTATACTTAGGGTACGGGTTACTTCTCTATCATGCTTAAAATCGAGAAGAATTTCGACAAGAATTGAGATGAAGTTAGAAAACATACCTTAACTTCGACGATATGCAAAGTTAAAGAAAATTTGTGCCTAGGTCCGTGCCACATTGGGGAAGGGGGGAAATTTTGGGTGTTTATCGCGGAGGGGGATGGGAAATGGGAAAGAATGAGGCAATTTTAGTGTTAAAAAGGGGATTTTCGCGCGGGTCACCCGGTTACCCAGTGTGACCCGACGCCAATAACAATTAACGCGTCACGGAGGGTAATGCGGAGCACCCTCCGTGACACGGAACCATCGCTACAGCATTCTGGAAATCTCTTAAAAATTCCAGAATAGTTTCAACGTGTCACGGAGGTAACGCCGAGGCCCTCCCCGCGGACACGAGCCAACGCTATGGGCTCACCGCTTTTGCCACCTTTTATTTTATTCTCACCTCGATTTTTTCCTTGCGATCCTTTGTAATTTTTTGCCCTCCGTTAAACCTGAAGTTCATCTCACTCATACGAAATTGGTTAGAATTCATAGGTTTCCAGCACACAAAAATATATTATTATTATTATTATTATTATTTTAATATTATTATTTTGTTTTTTTTTTTTTCCAATTATTTTCCACATGCGTTACATCCACCTTATATCGTTAAGCACAAGAATTTTAAAATTGTTTCTCACGCCCACTTAACATTTTAATGAGGGTGAGGAAGTACTCCCCGAGGCCTTTAGGGCCTAGCCAACAACATGCTTTTCGTTCAAAGTTGCACAAGTGGGTGTTCAACCCCACACTTTTCTCTTCCACGCTTGTTAGCTTCCTCCTTCATGTACCAGCTTCCTCCATCCGTGCTTAACTTTCCACCAAAACAACAAAAGATGAAAAAAATAAATAAAATCAATAAAAATGCAAGAAATTAAAATGGATACTCCATGGTACCCTTGGTTGACTCCCAAGCAACGCCTAATTTTTTCATCGCGGCACGACGGGTCACATTTCACCGCTTTTCCTCCACCTGAGGATATGATCTCACCCCTAATTTCTTCTCTAATTTCCTCTTATGCTCCCGGGGTGGTGGTGAAAATTGTAAGGGACTAAGCAGTAGATGTCGCCTTTGACGTTTATTGGTCCTTAAGTAAGTGAAGTCATTTTTTCTATTGAATCAAAATTTCAGAGTATATGGGACTTGGTCCTCCTCTTGACATTTCTCTATAAGCTCGGAAGACTCCATTTCTATGTCGTCAACCAAACTCAAAGTAGAAAATACTTCGAGTGGGGTCCAATGCACCTTGGATTCTAAAACTGCACTGTAATTGACCTCCTTACTTGTATACCTCTCTTCTCTCCGCATCAACATCTATCTCTCCAAAGAGGCCAATGGGGTATACTCTATCTCTTCTCCCCTGAACGAATTTTCTACATGAGCTCATCACGGGGACACTCGAGAGGTTCTAAATTCGGGCTTCATCTGAAAATTCACCCTTGTCTTCCTCTTGTAATTCCTCTTGAATATCGCCTACAACTGTCACCTCTGCACTGATCACAAGCTCCAGCCTCAGCAATCATCTCCGTGAATTTAACGCTCATCCTTTTTAAAGCCTCTGCATTCTCCTCTTCCTGAACTATCAATGTTGCCATTGCCTCCTTCATTGCTTCTAATTGCTCAAGGAGTTGTTTCAGCATGTCTTCTATTCGGGCTTACGCCCCAAGTCCTCATTTTCAGCATGCCTATATTTAGAAAAAACACAGAAGGATCATAATAGGGACTCGGGGAGGGGAGTATGCATTCGGACAGCCATCCCAATGGTCTTCTTGACCACCACATATGTTAAACGTGTTACAGTGTTGCCACAAGTGGTGTCCTCCGAAATTCAGAAAAGGTTCATCAAAATATGAGTATTCACCATTTAAACCATTTGTGTTCCACGATATCATGTCAAGAAGGTATCCGAAAAAGAAAATCAAAAGATTGAAAAATAAAATCAGGACCATGTTGTCAGACTTATATAGAATTTGCAAACTAATACTTAAGAAAAATTTTGCCAATTGCTAATCCCCCGGCAACGGCGCCAAAAACTTGTTCGGCTGTCTAGATGACTACACGCAAGTGCACGTGGTTGAACAAGTAGTAAGTGGCTCAAGTAAGCTGGGCATCGATCCCACAGGGACTGACTACGGGGCAAAATCACCAAGTGTCAATTTACTTTAACTCAAAATGAAGACACAGTGTGAAGAAAAGCTTTATATTTTGTGAACTAATTTTATACTTAGCTAAAATAAATATACAAGTGAGTCTCGAACTATGAATGTGAGCATGCTGAGGCTAGAACGAACATGTAAAGAAATTAATTATCGATACAACATGGTTTATCTTTTCTCCGGTTGCTAGTCGGAACTTATGCCTATGGATTAAAACTCTCATATTTAACCCAACTTCTTAAGAATCATGAACCTTCCACCTACATTTCTGTGATAAGAAGAAATTCATGTTCTAGCCACAAAACCGATTCCACACTTGACTAATACGACTTTCAGGTATATTTCTATCCTGAAGGTAAATCACCTCAATTTTCCCAAACTAAGAAAAGATCATATCCTATTAATTCACAACTTTCCAGTTTCGTGCTCTCTCGAGTGAAACCGGACTTTTGGATTTACATTAACATTGGCCAGATATCAATGCAGTAAGAACAAGAATTCACAGAACAACCATGAAAGAAAAGATGGAAAAACCAGATGATCAACAATTACATTTCAATACAATTGTACCTAACCTCAGCAAGAAGTGAAATTAGCCACTCATTTGTGGATTAAACATCGTTAAATGAGTGTAAATCATACAAACAATTGAAGGAAAGAAGAAAGGGATAGGAGAAAACCCTTAAGAATTTTCGTCCTCTCAACCGCTCAGAATCCAATGCCTTGCTCCACCAAGTCAGAATAATTAAAAATGAACCTAAGTGTTCTATTTATACTGGTGATAATTTTTCCGGAATACCGCAACGTGTCACGGAGTGCATCGCGGAGCACTGCCTCCAGACACGATGCAAACGCGGAGGCTCTGGAATTTGGCCTTCCGTGTTTGTTCCCAACGTGGCACGACATGCACGCAGCATGCTCAGCGTGCCACGGTGCAAACGCGCACCTTCACCGGAATGTCAAGATCCATGAGATTAATTCCAACGTGCCAAGCGCACGATCGCAGACCCTTCATTGGAAATTCTTGAAATTATATTCCCAGACAGAATGCATCCGCGATGGGGCGTGTCACGGCTCCATCGCGGAGCCTCTTTATTTCTTGCTTCTTGGTCGGCATCCCTTGCTCGCTCCCGAGTCCATCTTCGATTCCTCCCATACATGCATCTTAGCTCCATAAAAAGTATGTTTTTCCTGCAAAACAACGCTAATCATGTTGGTTAGTATAAATTAATTTTCCTCAATTTACATGAGAATGTAAAAACATTGTTGGATAAACAAGGCAAAACGTGATGCATTTGAGATCACCTCGGGCATATAAATATGCCCCCAGATCACTGTGTTGAGCTGTTGTTGGCTGTTGTTGTGTAAATATTGCTGTGTTGTTTTTGTTGGTTGGTGGTTGTGTAAATATTTTTGTTTTCATCGAAATTATCGAAAAATTTTAAAATTTTTGTTGAATTTCTTTTATGTTGCCTTCGGCTTTTTTTTCCGGTGCTTTTACCGAGAATAGTCCCATTGAACCAAAGTCGTAGATAGTAACCGTTCCCTATGATGGGTGGATGACGACCGTCTTAAGGGAAATGTAGTCGATAGAGTAGCTTTCTTCTTTTCTTTCTTTTGGTTGTGTCCCAAACGTGTCGCTACTTCATGGTTCGGAATTCTTGTTACGTGTTGTACATGATATTAGGTTGCAAAAGGATTCGTATGAAAGCATGGCAAATGTAAAAATGTTGAGATACCTAGCCATAGAGTGCGATTCGGTGTGTGATCAAGGCTTAATAGTGAATTCTTATAATTAGCCGATTGAAGAGTCTCATGAATATGTCTTGAGTTGAGCATGTGCACGAGTGTGAGGTGAGGTTTCAATTAATTCATGCTATTGTGAAGTGTCTAGAACTTGCCTGGTGTATGTATGAAACGAAATGAAGGATGTGTATTGTAGGAAAGGATATATGCATTTCTTTATTAAACTGAAAGTTTTTCCATTATAATACCTATCTTGAATGTACATCCTAGTTAGCCCCATTGAGCCTTTAGCCTATTTTTTTCTTTGAGTAGGTACAAACCGAGCTTAATCCCTTGTTTTTCATTAGCCATGAATTTGATCCAAAACTCTTAAGCGCTCAAGAAAACAATTTTCCTAATAGCAAAGGAGTGAGAATTCTAAAAAGAAAGAAAAGCTAAAGTGGTGAAAGTTAAAGAAAAGGTCAAAGGTGCACTTGCTGAAATTAAATAAAATAAAGATGTATAACTGATCTTTGTATAAGTCGAGGTGCTTAAAGAAATGGAAAAAAATATAGAAAATGTCAAGAATGAGAAGATGAGGAAGAAACAATGCCCATAACATGGTGGGATGTATTGAAAACGCTTAAGGAAGCTAGTTGCTATTATTGCTATCTAATATTTACTAGTTCCTTAGCTTACATTACAACCTGTTAAGTCCCAGGATCCTACATCACGCGTCCTTATATTAGTGGAGTAATACACTAGGAGGCAAGCCTATGGTTCATGACATCTGCGCAATTCGTTGGGAGAGAGAGCTAAATAGTGTTCATATATACCCTACATGTAATGCTTTGGAAATCATATGATTGCACATGGGGAGATTCTCTTGTGTTGTGAGGGCACATGCTTGACGAGAATTTAAATTTCGTGTTTGATGTCTTGATCAGTTGATTTGCATGAGTTTGCCAAGATCGAGAATCGATTTTTGAGTTTAGAGGTCCTAATGTGGTGTATTTCATTGTATCGATGAGATCATGCATGTTTTCTTGATGATTTGCTTTAATAAATAATCGGTATAGTTGTAGCTTGAATTGTCGAGCAAAAGTAGCTATGCGTGGGTTTCAAATGCATGAGAGAGTATTGTTCGAGGATGAAAAAGGTTTTAAGTGTGGGGTAAGTGATCTTGGGTAGAATTGCATGCCCAAGTGATACTCAAATGCTTTAATTTTGACTGTTTATTTATCGTTATGTGTACATTCTCATGTGATTTGTAGTTAAATGTGAATTTATACTAACCAACATGATTAGTGTTGTTTTGCAGGTAAAATGGAATTTTGGGAAGCTAAGATACATGTTGGTAAAGATCGGGAATGGACTGGAAACAAGCAGAGTGGAAAAGGATAAGGAGGAGCAGCAAAAATAAGGGCTCCTGCGATGGAGCCGTGTCATGCTGCTATCGCGGAGGCATTCTGCCTTGGGTGGATTAAATTTGGCAATTTCCTGAATGAAGGTTCGCTAAGTACTCGGTGACACGGAGGAAATGTTGGCGCGATGCACGCTGTGTCACGTTGAGTACAATTTCCTGGGACATCAATTTCCAGTGAAGGTAGTGCGGATAGCACCGTGGCACGTTGGCCGTGGCACGCTGAGGAGATTGCTGAGGGACCTAATTCCAGAGAGGGTCCGCGATACCCCGTGTGGCACAGAGGAGTGCTCCGCTGACACTCGTGCCACGTTGCTTGTTATTCTGGGAAAAGTCTCAATAGTATAAATAGCACACTTAGGTTTTATTTTAAACATTCTGACTTGGTTGGGCAAGAACGTGGGTTACAGGCAGTTGAGAGGATGAAAATTCTAGGTTCTTCTCATCTCTTTCTTTATCTCAATTGTTTGTATGATTTCTACTTATTTGATGGTAAGCTTAATCCACAAATGAGTAATTTCACTTCTTGCTGAGGTTAAGAACAATTGTAGGAATGTGATTGTTTATCATTTCAGTTTTCATCTTTTTCTTCAATGGTTGTTCTATCTTTTCTTGTTCTTACTGCATTAATGTTTGGCCAATGTTAATGTATATCTAAAAATCCAATTTTGATTTTGAAAAAGGAAAGAAATTGGAAAGATGTGAATTGGTAGGATATGACTCTTCTTATTTAGAAAATTGAGAATTGATTTACATTCAGAATAGAAATATATCTGAAAGTCTTATTATCAATTAAGGAATCGGTTAAGGCATGGTTAGAGATGAAATTCTCATCGCGTAAAATGTAGATAAAGGTTCATGATTCTTAAATTGGATAGGAGTCGAAAGTTCAAATCCATAGGCAATAATTCTTGACTAGCAACCGAAGGAAAGATTAACCGAATTGTATTGATAAATTACTTCCTTGCATGTTCGTTTTAACCTCATCTTGCTCATTATTATTGTTCAGACTCACTTTATAATTTTGCCTTAGATTCTTATTAATTAGTAAACTCAAACTCCCAAAGTATTAATTTGGTTGTCTGCATTCTTAAAGATATAGTTCATCAACACTTAAGCTAATTAGTACCGTAGCTCAGTCCCTGTGGGATCGATACTTGCTCCTTTACTTCTAAGCCACTTTACTACTTGTTTGACCACTTGCACTTGCGTATTTACCAAAACAATCAAAAGCGCCAGCAGCCTCAACACAAGTCTATTGCTCCAGCACCATTTTATGCCAGTACACCATCTAGGTTCCAAGGGGACTGGAGGAATAGGCTCCAGATTTGAGAGGCCACGGTAGCATGCAGATAGAGCGCACCTTCCCACTTTGTGCGAGGTGTGGCAAAAATCACCCAGGGAAGTGCCTAGTTTGCTTGGATGCTTGTTTCTGGGTGTGCCGACCTAGACACAGACTCAGGGATTGCCCTAGACCAAACTATAATACAGGTGGGGTGACGAAGCCTACATGCCAGCTGCTAGTTCAGCCTCTCCAATAGCACTTCAGCAAGGTTCCTCGACTAGTTTAGCCGGTGGTCGGCCGGCAGACAGGTTTAATGCCCTCGTGACTACCAGGAGTAGGAGACGCCACCGGGATGTGGTTACCGGTATGTTACTAGTGTGTTTCTCTTGATGTTTATGCTTTGTTATATTTAGTGGATACCTTTTCTTTTTGTGACACCTATATTTCTAGTAGCTTTGGAGTTAGTCTAGAGACTCTTTCAGAACCATTTTCGCTTCTACTCCTATTGGTGAGTCGGTGGTAGCTAGGCGGGTGTATAGAGTATGCACTGTCACTATATTGCATAAGGTCACCTCCGCAGACCTTGTAGAGTTAGCCATGATTGACTTTGATATTATTCTTGGCATGGATTTGTTGTATGCATGTTATACTTTTGTTAATTGTAGAATCCATGCAGTGGAGCTTGCTTGGGAGAGTCGGTCTTGAGTGAAGGGTAGTTTTGGCCGTGCTTGTAGGTCGTTTCATTTCCTATCTTAAGTCTAGGGAAGATGATCTCCAAGGGTTGTATGTATCATCTAGTTAGGGTTAAGGATGTTGAGTCCGAGACCCTGACTATCCAGTCAGTTCCAGTGGTGCGTGAGTACCTAGAAGTGTTTCCTGATGATTTACTGTGTGTTCCTCTCAGAAGGAAATTGATTTTGTATTGACTGGCTCGACATGCAACCTACATCAATTCCTCCTAAGAGATGGCCCCAACTGAGCTAAAGGAGTTGAAGGACCTGTTAGGAAAGGTTTAATTAGACCGAGCAGGTCTCCATGGGGGTGGACCAGTCCTATTTGTCTGAAAGAAGGATGGTTCTCTCGATGTGCATTTACTATCGCAATTGAACAAAGTCACCAAGTAAGAACGTGTATCCTCTACCTAGGATTGATGATTGTTTTTACCACTTCAGGTGCCAAGTGTTTCTCAAAGATATGGTGTATGTGGGTATCATCAACTCTGTTCGGGAATGTGATATCCCGAAGACAAATTTTCCGTGACGCGGTATGGTCATTACGAGTTTGTAGTTATGTCTTTTGACCTAATGAATGCTCCTACATCTTTTATGGACCTAATGAGCAGGGTTTTCAAGCCATACCTAGACTTGTTCGTGATCGTGTTCATTAACGATATCCTTATATACTCTCGAGCGAGGAGGACCATGCCACTCATTTGAGAATACTGCTTCAGACTCCCAAGGATCGCCAATTGTATGTCAAGTTCAGCAAGGAGTTTTGGCTGAACTCAGAGCATTTCTAGGCCATGTGGTGACAAGTGAAGGTAAAACGGTGGATTCTCAAAAATAGAAACGGTGAAGAATTGGCCTAAACTAAAGGAGTCCTTCAGATATTCGGAGTTTCTTTGTTTTAGCTTGCTATTATCGGAGGTTTGTTGAAGGTTTCTCACCTATTGCGACACCTTTGACCAAATTGACTCAGAAGAACGTGAAGTTTCAATGGCAAAGGCTTGTGAGAAGAGCTTCCAAGAGTTGAAGACTCGACTTACTACAACACTAGTGTTGACCCTACCCGAGGGTACTGATGGTTTCATGGTGTATTGTGTTACTTGAGGATCGAACTTGGGTGCATATTGATGCATAATGGGAAAGTCATAGCCTATGCCTCTAGACAGTTGAAAGTTCTTGAGAATAATTACCCGACCCATGATCTTAAATTGACCGCGGTGGTGTTCGCATTGAAGTTATGGAGACATTACTTGTATGGGGTATATGTAGATGTGTTTACAGACCATAAGAGTTTGCAATATGTGTTTACATAGAAAGATCTCAATCTTCGGCAAAGGAGATGGTTGAAACTACTCAAGGACTATGATATGAGTGTCCTTTACCATCCGGGTAAGGCTAATGTGGTAGTGGACACACTTAGTAGACTATCTATGGGGAGTGTATCCCAGGTGGATGAGGGGAAGAAGGAGTTGGTGAAAGATGTACATCGACTCGCAAGGTTGGGAGTTAGGTTGGTCAACTCGACTAATAGCGGTGTTGTTTTCCAGAACGAATTAGAATCATCCTTGGTGACTGATGTGAAGGCTAAACAAGATGAGGATCCGATTTTGGTAAAGTTGAAGGAAGCCATTCGAAGTCAGAAGGTGGAGGTCTTCTCCCAAGGGGAAGATGGTGTTCTTCGGTACCAGGTCACCTATGTGTTCCAGATGTTGATGATTTGAGGAGCCGGATACTGCATGAGGTTCATAGGTCCAGATATTCTATCCATCCGGGTGCCACCAAGATGTATCATGATTTACGGGAAATCTATTGGTGGAATGACATGAAGAAGGATATTGTAGAATTCACAGCCAAGTGCCCGAACTATCAGCAAGTAAAGGTTGACCATCAAAGTTCGGGATGCGTACTTTAGGACATCAACATTCCTACTTGGAAGTGAGAAGAAATTAATATGGATTTCATCACAGGCTTACCTCGTTCTCGTCGACAATATGACTCTATTTGGGTGGTGGTAGACAGATTGACTAAGGCTACTCACTTTCTACCGGTCAAAACCACGAACTCAGTAAAGGATTATGCCAAACTATATATCTGGGAGTTAGTTCAATTACATGAAGTTCCCTTATCCATCATTCCAGACAGAGGTGCTTAATTTACCTCTCAATTTTGGAGGTCATTTCAAAAAGGGCTTGGTACTTAGGTTAAACTCAGCACAACATTTCACCCGTAAATGGATGGCCAAGCGGAGCGGACAATCCATACTCTTGAAGACATGTTGAGAGCATGTGTGATGGACTTCGACGTAGTTGGGATGATCACTTGCCCCTGATCGAGTTTGCTTACAATAACAACTATCATTCCAGCATCCAGATAGCACCGGTCGAGGCTATCTATGGGCAGAGATGTAGAATGGTTTGAGGTTGGTGAGGCGGCAATGATAGGGTCGGATTCTATTTATGGGGAAATGGAGAAGGTTCGGTTGATAAAAGACAGGTTGAAAACTACCCAGATTCGCCAAAACTCTTATGTGAATGTGAGAAGAAGAGAATTAGAATTTGAAGTCGATGACTGGGTGTTCCTGAGGGTGTCTCCCATGAAGGGAGTGATGAGCTTCGAAAAGAAAGGGAAACTTATTCCCCGCTTTGTCGGCCCATATCGGATAGTGAGATGTGTTGGCAAGGTGGCATATGCGTTAGAGTTGCCTTCAGAATTAGCTTCTGTGCATCCTGTGTTTCATGTATCTCTTTTGAAGAAGTGTTTAGGTGATCCAGTCCTATTTGTCCCGGTGGACAATGTTGGTGTATAGGACAACCTTAGCTATTAGGAGGTTCCAGTGGAAATATTAGATCGTCATGTTCGGAGGTTAAGGAATAAGAAAGTAGCTTCAGTTAAAGTGTTATGGAGGAATCAACATGTTGAAAGAGCTACGTGGGATGCCGAAGCAAATATGATGGCTAGATACCCATATTTATTCTCTACCGGTTCAATTCCAACTTGAGATATCAGTTTTGCCCTAAAACTCTATTTAGTTTTTGCGTTCAGTTCATGTGTTCAAGTTTCTTTTATGTATATGGATGTGAATGTGAATCATGAAAGCAGATCATCTATGTTGTTTGAATCGAAGATAGTCATTCCGTTAGTTTTCAGTTTAAATGATCAGTATTTGGGTGTAATGATTTCATGTCTTTGTTCTTCTGCTTGTTTCCAACATTCGAGGATGAATGTTCCCAAATAGGAGATATTGTAATACCCAAAAAGTACCTAAGATTAGACTCGGGATCAAAAATGAAAGTTGACTGAAAAATGGGAAAAATATTGCAGGACGGGACCCAACGGATTGTTGGTCCAACCAGCGACCCATTGGATCCAGTCGTTGGAAGTGAAGGTCTGGTGGCAATGGAAATAACGGGTGATGTAACGACTCGTTGTTGGAAACAATGAGCCGTTGTTTGTAACTGTGGTGGGTACTGAACTTTGACATTTGGGGGATGTAACGGGTCATCCCATGACCCATTGTGATATGTAACGATCCTTGGTCACGAGTCGTTGTAGGGGGGAATATGTAAATTTCTAGTGGACCTATCGGAAAGAAACCACAACTCGTTGGATGACGTAAAGAGCCGTGGTGAGGCTCGTTTCGAGGAGAAGTTCAGGATCTTCAGGAGGCAAACGACGATCGAACCAACAACCCATTAGATGAAAGGATGACTCATCTTGTAGATTCGTGGGTTGAATCCGAGATCATGGTCTTGGCAGTGCAGGTGATGGATCGTACCACGAGTTGTGGTATCCTCCAATGACTCGTTGGTACGTCCGTTGGAGCATCCAATACAGATTTTTCAGGGTATTTCATTAAGGGTATTTTTATCATTCCTACACTCTAAGGCCCTAAACTACATCGTTTTATGTTATTTTCTAAGTATGTTAAGATAGATTAAGCCCTCCTAACCTATTTATTCTCATTCATACAAAGGTAGGAAGATTTAAGACTGATCAAGCTAGTTCTCAAGCTCTTCTTCATCATTTTTCCTTGGTCTTTCAAAGAGTGTTGAAATATGATCTTACCCAGGTATGTAGGGTTATGAATGGGTTCTTTTATTCACACCCACTCCTATTCTCTTCTAATTCATAAAATTTGATAAAAAATCTTATGGGGTTTTAACATGAATTTTGTGGAATTCTAATGATTTACTAATGGGTTATTATGTTTCGAGATTTACATCATGTTTTATGAATTTTGATCAGACTCTACAACAATTTTAATTATAAAATTATTTATTTTGATTTCTACTAAATCTAGCCTAATTATGTATGATCCATGATGAATCGAGTTATGATCTTTACTACATTTGTTGATATTTACAAACCCATCATGATTTATGATTTGAATTATTGATTTATTCAAATACGCATTGATCAGGGGCATATTTATATGCCAAATTGATACTCAAATGCATAGCTTTTGCCTTGTTTATCCAACAATGTGTGCACATTCTCATGTAAATTGTATGGA
>JACEIK010004328.1:29763-45983 GCA_018107945.1 Datura stramonium
TTCATAAGAGGGTGGATAACTATTGTAAGGAATTTTCATTTTGTTGTTCTCATTTACCCTTATTTAGCTTAAAATTGTTTTCTAGCGTTAAGTTCGTTTGCATGTCGTCTTCTTGCCTTTTTAAAAATTTCAAATAAAAACTAGAATTTCGAACACATTTGATATCACATGCATGAAATAATATAAAGGACCAGCTCACGGTGCCCACGCTGAGGGGACTTCGGACTCGATTTACAACTACAACCATAATCGTGAACAATACGCCTTCCACTTCACATTCGTTTACTGCAAGCACATTTAACTCTTCAAGCCTTCTATGAAGTATTTTCAATATTTTGGGAAGAATCATGTATGCCTCAATGTGAAAACAAAACATAGGAACATTGGCCCGATCAACAACAAGATTTCGTGCTTGAAAAATATGAATAGGGATGTCTTTACATACCTCACTTCGTCGCGTCTTTTTATCCAATTTCTTCCGCTTGCTAGAAACTCCGACACCTTCAACTTCCTTACTTACACTTAGGCGTCTTAAACTTGAGGCAATTCAAGCGAGTTTCACTTACGTGCTTTTGGTGTTTAACCTCCCCAAAGGTGTGGTGTATTCCTTCCATATTTTGGATAAATTCCAGCATCTATACAGCTGTAACAACCTCCCAAAAAYRGGCAGAAACCTCAGTCAAATATCACATAAAACACATATTGACTTTATGTCATTTCCTTACTTTAGCTTGCGAATTTGAGCGGATAAACCAAGTAGGAACACTTACCTTTCACTTGTGTATAACCCCTGCCCATATGGGGTTCCTCTTCAGCTAAATTCCGTTCCATAAATGTAGCAACCAAGCTGCCAAACCGCAACAACAACACACACTCACGCAACACATAAGTTCCAATTTCACTTCCAACATAACTTGTTAATTCATGATAATTTAAAGAGTAAAAACACCACCTCTTTTTGTACTGAACTCTTACAAATATGGAGGTTGAACTTCACCTCCCTACTTCCCAAAAATGCAGCATCTTTGCAGCCAAAAACGCAGCATCTTTGCAGCCAAAAACGCAGAAACTCGACATTTAGAAGCTCACAACATAAGAAACCATTTCCAAGCTTGGAGTATAAGGAAATTTGACCTATCCATAAAATTTATTACCTGGGATTTGTTTTCACCATTGTATGGAGCTTTTAATTCTGCGCATTTTGAAAAAAAAATGAAGTGAAACGGAGTAGAAATGAGCTTTTTAGCTCAAAATTACTTCATATAGGAAGGCTGGGCGGTATCCGTGCGACGTGACATCGCGCGCGCGCCAGCTGCCTGCCTGTCTCGGCGCCCGCGCACATGGGCGCTTTTCCAGCCGATAATGCTGTCTTCAAACGAGCATAACTTTTTACTCTGGACTCCGATTGACGAGAGGTTTTTTTCACTTTAAACTAGACTCAAATACCTATCATTTAATATGTTATGGGACTTCTTTATCATTATATGTTTTGAGATATGACCATTTAAAATTAACCCTTATTTATAAATTTCACATACTCGTTGTTTTTCCCTTTGCACATATTTTCCTCCTCACCTACAGACAACATACGATCCATAATTCCCTTAATATGACATATAACCATCAAATAATCATAAAAAAATATTCCGGGGTGTAACATGGGATGTCCCTTGTGATTGTCCCCTGGCCCAAATATCCCTTCTCAGGTGTGATCACGCCTTTCATGGTTCTACCCTTGTCAAGGTATGGATACCCTCCCGGCTAGGGTTACAAGTCGGGCTACATATGTGCTCATTTGGGGTATGTCAGTTAAGAGAATCTCCCACTGTTCCTCATGATTTATGCATGTTTATGATTATGTATATTTGCTCAATTCATGTTAAATTAAACTTTTCTCTTATGATTAAGATTGTATTACGAATGTTTTTGAAAAACCTTGAGCCTTATGTTATATTATGATGTTTATGTTATGAGCATGTTGTCCTACTCTTATGATCATTTATGAGTTTATATATATATTAAATGTCTGTTTTAGTTACCTTGCATACTCAGTACATTCCACATACTGACCGCATACTTCCTATGTTGTTTCATTTCATGATACAAGACCCGGCTCTCAGGCTCATCGCCATTATTAGCCCATCTCTGAGTTAGCTATCATCCTTTTGGTGAGTCCTCATGTTCCGAGGGCCATATTTCCAGACATTGATGTTTTCTTTTGTTGAAATTTTGCCGGGTTAGTTGGGGATTATGTACCATAAATTCATCTAATATGATAGAGGCTTTTAGACAGTTTGTAGCACTCAGCTGATATATGTTTCTAGTAATTTTTCGCTTATCATGCTCTGCTATGTTTTGTTTATGCTTTCGCTATATCATATGTCCAGTTTTTCGCTTAAAGTGAAATGAAGTTAGATGAATGTTCATGCCATGGGTCGATTTGGAGTCTCTCAAGGCTCCTTGTCCCATGTTATGATCCGGGTCTATGTTTGGGTTGTGACAAAAAATAACCTTCAAAACTTGGTATTGTCACTATTAATTTGTGGTTATGTCCTTTGGACTAACTAATGCCCCTGCAGCTTTCATGGACCTAATGAACAGAGTATTCAAGCAATATCAGGACATGTTCGTCATTGTGTTCATCGATGGCATTTTGGTATACTCCAAAAATAAGGTGGAGCATGCTAACCATCTAAGGATATTGTTGTAGACTCTTAGGGATCACCAATTGTTCGCTAAATTCAGCAAACGTGAATTTTGGCTAAATTCTGCGGCTTTCCTTGATCACATGGTCTCACGTGAGGGTATTCAGGTAGATCCTCAAAAGATAGCAGCGGTAAAAGATTGGCCAAGAACTACTTCCCTAACAAATATCAAAATTTTTCTGGGCTAGCCGGTTATTACAGACGATTTGTTGAAGGACTTTCCTCTATTACGTCTCCTCTAACTAAACTAACTCAAAAAAGGTGAAATTTCAATGGTCAAATGCATGTGAGAAGAGCTTCCAAGATTTGAAGATTCAACTCACTACAACTCTAGTTTTGACCTTACCAGAAGAAAAAGATGGGTTTGTAGTCTACTGCGATGCTTCCAGAGTGGGCCTCGGTTGTGTTCTGATGCAGCGGGGTAATGTGATCGTGTATTCCTCCAGACATCTCAAGGTGCATGAGAACAACTATCTGACTCATGAATTGGAATTGGTAGCGGTAGTGTTTGCTTTGAAGATGTGGAGACATTACCTCTATGGGGTTCACGTGGATGTATTCACTGACCATAAGAGGCTTCAGTATGTGTTCAGTCAGAAAGACTTGAATCTTCATCAAAGAAGGTGGTTGGAGCTATTGAAGTATTACGACATGAGTGTGTTGTACCACCTGGGCAAGGAAAATATGGTGGTAGATGCCTTGAGTAGAACGTCCATGGGGAGTGTTGCTCATGTTGAAGAGGGCCGAAAAAAACTAGCAAAAGATATTCACAAGTTAGTTCAGTTTGGAGTTCAACTAGTTGGTTCAACTGAGGGTGGAGTAGTACTTCAAAGTGGGTCAGAATCCTCATTAGTTGTTGATTTAAGTCAAAGCCGGATGAAGATCCCATACCGCTTAAGCTAAAAGAAGCAGTTCTATGAAAATAAGTGGAGTCTTTCTCCAAAAGGGGAGACGGTGTGCTTCGTTACCAGGGGAAACTATGTATATCGGACATAGGTGACTTGAGACAGTAGATACTGGCAGAAGCCCATAGCTCAAGATATTCTATCCACCCAGGTGCCACTAAGATGTACTGTGGCCTATGAGATGAACTGCATGAAAAGAGACATTACAGTACTGTGCCACTAAGATGTACTGTGGCCTATGAGCCCATAGCTCAAGATATTCTACTAGTGGAACGACATGAAAAGAGACATTACAGAATCGTGGCTAAGTGCCTGAACTGCCAGCAAGTTAAAGTTGAACAACAAAGACTTGGGGGTATGACTCAAGATATCAGCATACCCATGTGGAAGTGGGAAGAAGTGAATATGGACTTTATTACAGGTCTACCTCATACTCATCGAAAACACGATTCAATTTGGGTGATAGTAGATCGGATGACCAAGTCAACACATTTTCTGCCAGTTAAAACTATAGAATCAACTGAGGATTATGAGAGGCTATACATTCGGGAGTTAGTCAAACTGCATGGGGTGCCCTTGTCGATCATTTCAAATAGAGGTACCCAGTTCACCTTGCATTTCTAGAAGTTATTTCAGAAAGGAATCGGTACTCAGGTCAAATTCAGCACCTCTTTTCACCCTCAGACGGATGGACAAGCTGAGCGGATTCAGACCTTAGAAGATATGATGAGAGCATATGTGATCGACTTCAAGGGGAGTTGGGATGATCACCTACCTCTCATCAAGTTTGCATACAACAACAACTAGCACTCCAGTATTTAGATGGCCAAGTTTGAGGCATTATATGGTAGGAGGTGAAGGTCTCCTGTAGGGTGGTTTGAAGTCAGTGAAGCTACCTTGATAGGACCAGATTCAGTTCATGAAGCTATGCGGAAAGTGCAACTTATTAGACAAAGGTTGAAAATATATTAGAGCCGACAAGAAATCATATGCGGATATGAGGAGGAGATAGGTAGAATTTTCTATGGATGATTGGATTTATCTGAAAATTTCACCCATGAAAGGGGTGATGAGGTTTGAAAAGAAAGGGAAACTCAGTCCGAGGTATTTAGGACCCTATAGGATTCTAAGGCGAATTGGCAGGGTGGCCTATGAGTTAGAATTACCTTTAGAGTTAGCATCTATGCACCCAGTCTTCCATGTGTCACTATTGAAGAAGTGCATCAGTGATTTGAGCTCAGTATTTCCATTAGACAGTGTGGGAGTGAAGGATAACCTCTCTTACAAAGAAGTACCAATCCAGATCCTAGACCGTCAGGTTCATAAGCTGAGAAACAAGGAAATTGCTTCAGTGAAAGTCTTGTGGAGGAACCACCTAGTTGAGGGAGCCATATTGGAGGCAGAAGCAGACATGATAGCAAAATATTCCCATTTATTCCTTTCCAGTTCAGCTTCAACATCAGGTATTAAATTCCTCCCTCGTACTCTATTCAGATTCATGTTAAGTTCATGAGCCCCAGTTTCTTTCATGTCATAAATTGTATGTGAGGTTCGTGAATTCAGTTCAGTTATGTAATTCAATACGGAGTTAGTCACTCTGTCAGTTTTCATCTTTAGATTTTCAGTATTTGATCTGACAGTTGCTTTCCGCAGATTTTCAGTATGTTGATCCACATTCAAGGATGAACTTTTCCAAGGGGGAGATATTGTAATACCCCAAAAGCCCCTAAGATCAGACCCAAAGGTTCAAATGGAGAAAATAGGAAATTTTGCACCAGGTCAGAGGACAAGTTGTCTAGTGACCCGTGAAGTACTCCATGAGTCGTGGAGTGACTCGTGAAGTGAGGGGAGGATTGGTAGGAACTTGTCGTCAGGAGGTGACCAAAAGAGAGGCAATGAGTCGTGGTTAGGGAAATGACTCATCAAGTGAGTCGTGGTCAAGGGTTTAAGGTGGACTCCCTAGAGATGCCACGAGAGGCAGCCATGAGTCGTGAAGTGACTCCACCATTTGTTGAGTTGGACGTGGTCTGGAGTTTGTGTTGAGTGTTGAATTTTTGGCAGTGTTCATCATGACTTGTCACCATAAGTTGTTAGGTGAACCACGAGTCATGGTGCCCCTTATGGTGACTAACAGAATAAGGTCTCCCAGTGTTGATGACGGGACACTTAATGAGTCGTCCCTTAAGTAATGACTCATCCAATCTCTCGTTGGGACTGGCAATGTGATTTTCCTGTGAAATTTTTTTGGGTTTTTCAATATTTCCTAAACTCCTAGGCTCTAAACTACATTGTTTTTGGGCACGTTTTAGAGGTAATTACAGTAATAATTGAGTAAGTCCCTTTGATTTTTCACTCAACTCTCGATCTTCAGAGCAAGGAAGTTACAAAAAAACTTCTCAATGCAAATCTAGGGCATTCAATCTTCTTCTCAATCTCTCAAGGACTTTCTCATGAATCTTCTCCAGCTATGTGGGAATATAACAAGGGATTGTTCTTCTCCTGTGTCCCAAAACCCTTACATAATTTCTTATCAGTTTTAATTCAGAAGTTCACTGTTAGGGTTAAATCGCCAATAAATTGTGGAAATTTCTTCCTATTATAATTCTCATGAGAATTGTGTGTTGTTGTTTATAATAACTCTGGTCATTATATCCTTACATGAATTATGATAATTTTAACCCTAGCTCTTGAATGCAGTAATGTGGGTCTTGCATAATTGATTAGATATTGATGTTGCCTGACTCTATCAATGTTGAAATTCCCATGTTATTATTATGATATGAATTCTCAGTCAGTTGCATGCTAGTTCAGTCTCAGTCAAAATGTTAGTACCTTTAGTATATTTCAGAAATGTCAGCCGATCAGTTTGACTATAGTCAATTCTTGAGTTGTCAGTAATGCCTCCCAGTTATCAGTTATCAGTTGGTTCTTTAGACGGTTATGACGCTTCCAGATAAGTAGCTCTGGCCAGTCTTAGAACATCAATATCAATTATCCGGTCCGGTAAGACTGTTAGGGTATTTCCCGATAAGTATCCCTGACGTAGTCTTGGGCCCCAGCTTCGAGCTATCAGCTTAGTAGTCAGACTAGGGCTATCCAGTGGGAGTAGGACTTAGCACCGAGAGGACCGGGGTTCTAGCGCACCAAGTTCCCTGAACTATGTTGCCACCGTAGGTTATTTAGCCCAAATAGGCCCAGACAGTTATCTCATAGTTCATTCCTTTATACCCTGGCTAGATATATTGGGTCCTATCGATGGGACATATATAATGAACTCCACGTTTAGCTCATGTGGTTATATGTCAGCTATACACTCTCTCACTTGTCAGTACAGTCTCAGTTCAATTCAGATCAGTTTAGCTCAGCTCAGTATCTCAGTTCCAGGACATTTTTATGACCATCAACAAGGGTCATTATTGACCATATCAGTTAAAGTTCAGTTTTATCAGTTTATAGTATTCAGTTGGTTATATCATGTTATTTCAGTACAATTACTTATTCTTTCATGCTTATTGTATCTCTCACTTACTCAGTACATTCAAAGTACTGACACATACTTTCTATGTTGTATCATATCGTGATACAGGCGCATGTTCTCAGTCCCAGCTTCGCCAGTAGTTCCCTCAGATGATATTAGTAGCAGTGTTGGTCAGTCCTCATCTTCCAAGGACGTTATTTGTTTTCAGTTAGTTTCTATGTAGATAGATTTTACAGTTAGCTGGGGACTTGTCCCAGCAACTTATCAGTCAGTATTTGGCTTTCAAACACAGTTATATGGTATTATTTCTTTTGATGTATTGACTCTTGTCAAATCAGTATTTCTTGAATGATTGAATTTTTAAAGCTTCCGCTTATATTTACTCAGTTTACCAGTGTAATGATAGAGCATGGGTTGTCTTGGGGTCACTTTTGGCACCAAGTACCGTGTCTCATCCAGGATATAGACTCGGGTCGTGACATGATTTCTCTACAAAACAGTAAAAGAACCTCATATTTGTATAAACACACCCAAGTCCTAGCATCTTTTCTATGTTTTAAGCATTGAAAGTGCCGTAAAACCACAACACATCAAGGAGCACTAGAGTGAGAGGGACAAGTTAGCAGGTAATGATATCACATAATAGAGGAATGAAAATGGAAATAGTTCCTTCTTCTGCAAGAGGTCCTCTAAAACTACACAGTCAATCGCTAATTCTCCAGCCCTAGGTAATAAGAATGATTAGAGGTCTCAGGTGTAGGGGAACACGGTTTACGAAACCCCTCGACACCCACCTTGTGGTAAGTTTGGCAAGATCTACTTGGGTGAGTATCATTCTGGTAAAGATGGATGCTACAGGTGTGCCCAATATTGCCATTTTCTAAGAGATTGTCCATCATGGCAGGGTAATGGGGGCAACTGAGGTCTGTCTACTCCTCAAAATGTAGAGTTTCCCAAAAGGGCACTACTTTAGGGATAGGTGAAGGTCAGAACCATCTATATGCTATGTCTAGTCACTAGGATCAAGAGAACTTCCGTTGTTGTCACTAGTTTGTTGTAATAACTCGAAAGCCCTAAGATCGGACCCGAGGGTTGAAATGGAGACAATAGGTTTTCGACACTAGATCACAAGATGAGTCGTCTTGTGACCTGTGCAGTACCAGATGTGCCGTGATTTTACGACACCTTCGATGCTTAAAACTAAGAAAATAAGAAAATTTCGGGTATGTTTATGTAGATATGATTTGTTTGTGTTAAATATTGCTGGAAAATAGGTCCGGAACAGGAAATAGGCAGAGTAAGGCATAAATGGACTGAAATTCAGGCTGCTAGTCAAGTCACGAGTCATTATCTAAGTGGACTACACATTCCTGGAATCATGGGGGAGAAGATCAAGTTTTAATTTTGAGAAACAGTGCACTTAAACAGGTTAAAGGCACGACTGGTTACATCTGATAACGAGTTGTTGAGCCAGTCATGAAGACTGGGAAGATGATTTCTGTAAATTACCCAGTGAAGGAAATGGATGACGTAATGAGTCATCGGATGATTGGACGACTCGTCATGAGAGCACTGGTATAAACCGTCATGTGCACTAGAAATCTGGAGAACCAAGACCACGAGAGGCCTAACGACTCGTGCCCTAACACGATGAGTCGTTAGGTGACCCGTTACCACGACTGGGCCTACTGTTGAGGACGACTAATTTTCACTGATCACGACTCGTTAGGAGATCTAACGAGTGGTTACTTGGCCCGTTACCCTTGCCGACCTGAAATCCAAGTTTAGTTAGGATAAGATTTGTTTGGAACTATAAATGTAATTTTTAGGTTTATTTTTCGTAGACAATTATTTTTACCAATTTTCACGTGGATTCTAGTGTTGTTAATGATCTTTCTTAGTTCAAGAAACAAAGTTTGTAATTTTGTTCTTGATTTTGGGAAAAAAATTACATTGGAGTTTAATTTAATTAACGTGGTTTTCTTCTACAAATTTTTGTAAGTTACAATTATGATTTATTCTATATTATATGATTGTGATTATTCAAGCATGAGTATCTAAAACCATAACTAGGGTTATGGGAACTATGATGAATTAACACACATAGGTAAACACTTAGTGATTCTTGAAGTGGGTTTAATGCATGTATTGTTTTTTTCTTCATTTTAATTATTTCTTAACGGTTGCATACGTTGGAACTTGCCTTATTCTTACTTACCGGACCAAGGGAGTATTGAATGGGAAAAGGGAATAACAACGGAGATTTGAGGCTATCAACTTTCATCTAATAGCTTGAACTTGTCGGGGGATAGCTAATTCGATATTAAGGGTAAGGGTTAATTAAGCATACACCCATATATGGACCAAGTTGCATGGTGATAATCATCTGGATAGGGGACTAACCATTTAGGTGAACCTAACTTACCAATATTGCATCATAAACACCGGAATAGGTCACTAGTGTAAAAGCCTTGTGGTTATGAAGTCATGGGGAACACAATCCTAGTAACTTGTTGATTGAATACAAACTGAACTTGATTTAAACATTTATTAGTCTTTACTCTTGTTTATTATTTTGTTATTCAATTATTTCCCCCCTAGGAAGTAAGTAATCCGATAGTAATGGCTATCGTATTAACTCAAGTTGTTTCCATATTCCCTGTAGGAGCGACCTCAACCTTTGTTGGGTTCTATATTTGACATTGACTGCTTTATATCTCAATCACGAGGTGTAATTTGGGGGATATCAAAATTTTGGCATCGTTGCCGGGGACTACGGCTAAGGCTTTTATTAATTGTGTTTGCTTTACTGTTGGTTCTTATTTCCTTTTTATTTTTCTTTTGATGTTTTTGTTCATAACTAGTTTTAGGTTCATGCATGCCCAGTACTAGGAGCCAAGGAAAATCCCTGGTTCAAATCAATCACAAACTTGAACAAACACAGAGAAATCTGAGAAGAATGGCCAACATACAAGAGCAAGAGACAGTGGACCAAGATATAGCTAGAATATTGGCCGAGTAACAAGCTTGAGCAAGAGATAGAGAGCTAGAAAGGGTTTCTGAAGAGCAACGCCTAGCTGCTGAAGCTGAGCAAGGTAGAAGGAATAGAGGTCCAGATCAGCAGAGGCATCGGTATTTCGAAAAGGATGATGGTGCTGATATTGGCGAAGCCGGTGCCAGTGGAGCTATTGTCCCTCCCCCTTTTCCTGTTGGGGCAAAGTTTGATATTACTAGTGCTATGATCCAATTGCTCAACATGAAGGGGATATTTTCGGGTCATGCAATTGATGATGCACATACTCACTTGACTAATTTCGTGGGTATCTGCAAATCATATAAGCATCCTGGAGTGAGTCAGGATGCAATACGGCTGAGGTTATTTCCCTTTTCATTAGGGAGTGAGGCAATGCTCTGGTTGGCAGAATTTCCCAATGATTCTATCACTACATGGAGGGAGTTGAAAAGAGCTTTTCTTGAAAGATTTTCCCCACCTTCCAGAGCTTTGCAACTGAAAGATGAGATATACAACTTCACACAGTTAAGTTTTGAGGCATTTCACAGACATGGAATAGCTTTAACAAGAAGCTCAAGAGGCTTCCCAACCAAAGAATCCTAGATGATACATTGCTGGAAATTTTCTATAGGTCTCTAAATGCTAACACCAAGGAGGTGGCTGATACCGTATCTGGTGGAACATTTATGAGTCACACTTATGCTGAAGCTGCTGAGCTACTAGACACAGAATCACTAAAACCAACTACGCATGGCACACAAGAGAGTCGGAGACTCTGGTTGGTACTTATGCGGTAGGTATTTCTGCGGAGCAGAGAAGGAAGGATGAAGAGCAGGATCAGGATATTTATGAAATAAAGATGTTATACCCCGGGAACATAAAGATCGGACCCGAAGATAAAATGGGGAAAAACATAAAATTTGTGTTGCAGGAGGACGAGTCGTGGGAAAACTCGTGAGGACAACCCACGAGTTGTCAGGTGACTCGTGGGGAGACCAGTGATGAGAAGGGAAGTTTTGAAGAGAAGGCTTCCCTGCGGGCATGGCAACGACTCGTGGTCAGATCCCACAAGTCGTCAGGTCAGACGTGGGGTGGGTTAGAAGGAAAGAAGGGGAAATTAAGGAAGTGTACCTAACAGAAGCTGAGCACGACTCATTAGGTGAGGTAATGAGTCGTGGTGTAAGTCGTGGGGTGGTTTATGTGTAAAGTGAAGAAATTAAGGCAGTGTACCTAACGGAAGCTGACCACAACTCATTGGGTGAGGTAACAAGTCATTGTGTAAGTCGTGGGGAGATTGATGTGTAAAGTGAAGAAATTAAGGAAGTGTACCTAATGGAAGCTGACCACGACTCGTTGGGTGAGGTAACGAGTCGTGGTGTAAGTTGTGGGGTGATTTATGTGTAAAGTGAAGAAATGGAGGCAGTGTACCTAATGAGCCAGACAACGAGTCATTTCCAAGGACCATGATCCGTCAGGTCGTCCATTAGGACCACTTGATAGTATTTTCTTGCGAATTTAGTAAGGGTCTTTTCATAATTCCTAAGTTCCTAATACCTATACTACATCGTTTAAGGCTCATTTTCAAGGGTTTTAAGAGGGGAAAACCTATTCTAAGTTATTTCATTCCATGCTTGCAAAGTTGAGAGGTTGAAGAGGTGATTTAGAGCAAGTCTTCAAGGTTTCCATTGGAATCTCATCTTGGGCAATCAGGGAAGTGGTAGAATCATCCCTTCTAGGTATGTAGGGTTATGAGTGGGTGTGTTCTTCCACACCCATGCCTAATTTCTATTGAATCATGAAAATCTCCTATGATCAAGTGTGTGGATTTTACATGAATACATGAATATTCAATTTCTTTACATGGGTATGAATTGATTATGATTTTATTATCAAATTGTGAAGCATGGGCTGATTTTACAATGATTTCAATTAAATTTTTTTTTCTAGCTTTTATGAATGTTGAAGCCCATTGATGATATGATCATGAAAAGTAATATTTACGAAGTAAATGTGATAATGATGGGATATTGTGATGCAAAGCATGATTTGAAATTACCCATGTCTATAATTATGTCTTCAATGAGAATTGAGCAATTCTAAGCATCATAAATCTTTGGGCAATGACCACATGTTGATTTCAATTGATGATTTTCCCGAAATAAGCTTACCACATTATTTTGGAGTGAAGTTTCCCAAATTACATATTTTAGCTTGTGGTATGTTTGAGTTAAATCTTCCTATGTATATCTTACCACATGGTTTTGGAGCAAGGGCTCCCAAGTATGTTTAGGTTGTGGTATGTTTTAAATTATAGTTTCTCATATGCTTGAATTCGATTTAGATGTATGTTATTATTGAGCTTCGTTTTCACACGATGTTGAGTCTATACATTATTTCATGTTGAGATTCGTCAATAGACGATGTTGAGTTTCGTTATATATGATGTAGAGCATATGCATGTTTTTGGGAGAAGAGTCTAGCACCGAGCTGGCTAAAGGTCGATCACCCTATGCACCAAAACTACGCGCCAACGTAGGTTTATACTATTATATGTCTTGGGACCTCCCTTGTGAGGTTCCCCTTGCCCAAATGGAACTTCAGCTTGATATTGATATCATGGTAGCGTCCTTCACCCTGACAAGGTTTTGGACGGCTCTGCCCACTTAAGTGTGATAGTCCGGATCACATAAGATCTATCGTGGTATGTCGGTTAAGTGACGAGTCTCCCATTGTCTATATGATTCATATTTGCATACTCATTACTAATGGTTATTGTTTTATAAATTCATGTTTTAAAAGCAAGGTTTGACTCATTTTTAAGCTTTTCTTATAATGTCATACTTCAGCTTTAAGTCATTCGAGTCAACTATGGTGTTATGAAGCTATGTATAGTCATGTTTATGAAAAGTTCATGATTTCAGAATGACTGCATGCCACCTCCCCTCAGATTTGAAAGCTTATAATATGATATGAAATGTTTTAAATGATTTACTTTATTTAAGCGATTTTACATACCTTGCATACTCGATACATTTTACGTACTGACCGCATACTTTCTATGTTGTATCATTTCAAGATACAGGACCCGGCTCTCAGCTTCAGCCTCGTTCTTAGGCAGTTCATTGAAGTTATTGTCTGCCTATTGGTCAGTCCTCATCTTTCGAGGACCAGACTACCTATCTTTCTTTATGTATTTCAGTTTGAGCTTGTTGAGTTAGCTGGGGTCTTGTCTCATCAACTCGTCTAGATTAGAGGCTTTTCAGACTTATGTATGTCAGCTTCAGATGTTTATTCTAATGTTATATTTAAGTTAGACTTTCGTTGAGTTTATATTGTTGATTCTTCAGTTTAATGATTGAGTTAGTTGTATGCTTGTACCATGGGTCGACTTGGGGTCTCTCGGGGTCCCTTGTTCCGTGTACACAATTGGGGCCTTCGTTCGGGTCGTGGAAAACTTTGTATCAGAGCCATAGGTTTTGAAGTGTCCTAGGGTGTCTGAAAGCACGTTAAGTAGAGTCTTTTTCATGGGTGTGAAGTGCGCCACACTTATGAAGAAGAGGCTATGAGACGTTTATGAAATGTTTTCTTCTTTCATGATCTATGTCCTGCGATGAAAAGTCCTTCTATCCTTCTAATTAATGCAATTCGCGATTGCAGAATCATGGCTCCTCAAAGAATGAATAGAAGGAGGAATGGAGGTGGTAAAGGCCACAAGGATGATAATGGTTATGGGCATCAGCCAGCCCCACCAGTTCAGGAACCTCAGGAACTGGAGCCGGCTGCCCATACTGTGTTTTGGGACGCTATTTAGGTGCTTGCACAGGCCTTGACCGCCCAGGTCAATTAGCAAGCCGTTAAGCATGTTCCACAGAATGGTAACACAGCGGCGACTCAAGTTAGATACTTCTTGCAGATGAACCCGCCGGAGTTCCTTGGGTCCAAGGTGGATGAGAACCCACATGAGTTCGTGGATGAGATTGTCAAGATCACCCAAGTCATGGGGGTGAGTAGTGTTGAGTGCGCAGAGTTGGCCTCCTACCAGTTGAAGGGGGCTGCGCATATCTTGTTTCTCCAATGGAAGGATAGCAGGGTCACAGAAGAAGGTCCGATCACATGGGAGAAGTTTCATGTTGCATTCCTAGATCGGTTCTTCCCCTAGGAGATAAGGGAGCTGAAGGAAGCTGAGTTTTTAAACTTGAATTAAGAAAGAATGACAGTGCAATAGTATTCCCTTGTGTTCACTCGCTTATCGAAATACGCCCTAGAGTTAGTGGCTGACTAGAGGACGCGGGTGAGCAGATTTGTGCATGGCATAGCAGGGTATTTGGATAAGGAGTGCCGGATTGCTATGCTCCACCAGGATATGAACTTTCCTTGGATAGTGTTGTATTCCCAGCAGATGGAGGCGACACATTCTATAGAGAGGGAGGCCAAGAGGGCCAGGACCGAGGACCATAGATTCTTTCAGTAGAGGTTCGGTGGTGGGAACCGAAAATAGATCCACCAAAGATCATCGACCCCAACATCTTCTGCATTGAGTGCTCTATCCAAGCCTAGGCATGATTAGAGAGGGTGGACATCAGGATCAAGGGGTTACAGCAGTAGGCCCACAGATTCCAGCATCCCAGCTTGTCGCAGGTGTGGGTGAGGGCATACAAGCTAGTGTTTGGAAGGTTCAGGAGCTTTATTTGGATGTGGGTAGCTCGAAAACATGCTCAAAGATTGTAAAACTGTGAGACAGGATCAGGATGGGGGCCAAGGCCCAGCTTCTAGCTCAGCAGCCCCTCCCGCACGCTCAGCACATCAGGGAGCATCTACTAACACAGCTGGCGGTCAGCGCCAGAACAGATTCTATGCTTTAGCATCCCGATAGGAGTAGGAGGTCTCCCCGAATGTGGTCACTGATATATTGTGAGTTTTCCATATTGATGTATATGCTTTGTTAGATCCGGGGGCTACCTTATCTTTTGTGATACCATATGTGGCTAGTAGCTTCGGAGTCAGTCCCGATATCTTGTCAGAACCCTTTTCGATTTCCACACCAGTAGGTGACTCAGTTATAGCTAGCCGGGGGTATAGAGATTTCCCAGTCTCAATCCTTCATAAGGTCTCCTCACCAGATTTGATAGATTTATCCATGACCGATTTTGATGTTATTCTTAGCATGGATTGGCTATTTGTATGCTATGCTTTAGTTAATTGTAGAACCCGACCGGTGGAGTTCAGATTTCCAGGTGAGCTAGTCTTAGAATGGAAGGGTAGTTCAGCTGTGCCTATAGGTCGATTCATTTCCTACCTTAAGGCTGGTAAGATGATTTATAAGGGTTGCATGTACCATCTAGTTAGGGTTAAGGATGTTGAGTTCGAAACCTCGACTATCCAGTCAATTCTAGTAGTACGTTAGTATCCAGAGGTCTTTCCTGATGATTTTCCAGGTGTTCCTCCCGAGCGGGAGATTGATTTTGATATTGACCTTCTTCCGGACACGCAGCCTATATCTATTCCTCCCTACAGAATGGCTCCAGCGAGCTAAAAGAGTTGAAAGAGCAATTGAAGGACTTGTTATATAAGGGTTTCATTAGACCGAGCAAGTCTCCATGGGATGGACCGGTTCTCTTCATCCAAAAGAAGGATGGTTCCCTTCGCATGGGTATTGACTATCGACAATTGAACAAGGTCACTGTTAAAAAAAGATATCTTCTACCCAGGATCAATGATCTATTTTATTAGCTTCAAGGTGCCAAGTGTTTCTCCAAGATTAACCTCAGGTCCGGGTATCACCAACTCAGGGTTTGGGGGAGTGACATCTCGAAAACCATTTTCAGGACTCCGAATGGTAACTACGAATTTGTTGTTATGTATTTTGGACTAACCAATGCCCCTATAGCTTTTATGGATCTAATGAACAGGGTGTTCAAGGAATATTTGGACATGTTCATGATTGTGTTCATTGATGAAATCCTTATATACTCTCGGAGCGAGGAGGAGCATGCCGCTCACTTGAGAGTTGATCACGGGAAGAAATATCATGCCCGTGATACGCTTTACAACTTGAATTAGTCGTGTTGTCTAAGTTATTTTATACATTTTCATGTAATTTTATATAAATGTGATTATAT